>JASGXE010015717.1:0-11041 GCA_030068105.1 Sinentomon sp. SZTP_YWyxl | reverse complement strand
TAACCTAACCTACCCTACTTTAACCTAACCTAACGACCTAACCGAACCCACCTAACTTAACTTGACCTATCCAGAGCGCCTGCATTAATCAATCTCAACCGACTACCCACCCTCCAGAGAAATAAGGCACACCCTGTGCCGTGTGCTGGTGCCAAAGGGGGGACACTATTGCACGGCTGAGGGTACTGCTGTTTTCTTAAAAACTGTTCCCTGTTGCCGTGCAATTGTGTCCCCCCGTATAAATGAATTAACCCTTCTTTTTGTTGTCTGCAATCATGAGCATGCACAATCCAGAAGGACGCAGCAGCTCGGAAAAGCAGCTGGGAGATACACACAACTAAAAGCTCGTCGAAAACCGTTGACTCAGAGCAATTCAAAACTTCAAAGAACTATTTGAATGGAGGTGTGCATAAAGTATCTTCAGTTTGTATACCTTCAAATGAAGTATGTATAGTAGCGGTTATATTAATGTGCTCACACATGTGTTTTTCCCATTTAACTGTTGCCTCCGAAACGTTTTTCTTTCTTTTTACTTTTATGCAAGCAGTAGAAATTAAAGCGTCAGATCGCAACAAGACTTTTTGCAGGTGTCAGATTTTGACCTCGCTTCTTGAAGAGGATCTTTGATTTCTGCAGCATGGATTTTTACTAAAATCTGAACAGTCGCTATTTTTAGATGTACCTATGAGTTCATTCCTTCCGCCGCCAGAATGCAGGGTGTCCCGTAAATCAGCCCACAGAAATATCGGAACAGATTCCGCATGATCGTATATATCGAACGTAATCAGTGGAAAAAGTGACCCGACCCCCCCATTACTGAGTGACCCGACCCCCCAAAACCCCCCAAAATTGACCCTTTTGTGGTATTCATGGGGGAGGTAAATCATCGTTTTATGATATTTATCTTTAAGATATCATCGTGAACATTTTTTGTTTTACTCGTTGCATAGAACCTATCCTGAAAATTTGACAGTCCTACGATGAAATCTCACCTCCTCCATGAACACCCAAAAAGGGTCATTTTCGGGGGGGGGCGGTTTGGGGAGGAATAACTCAATAATGGGGCGTTGGATCACTTGTTTCCACTGAATTCGTTCGATTTGTATGGTCCTGAGGAATCTATTCTGAAATTTATGTGGTTGATTTACGGGACATGCTGTATATATCTGTAGTGGTGACAGAATTACCATTCCCACACATGTAAAAATTGTGACTGCTAAGGTTTCAGCAAAAGAGCCATGCTACAAAAATTTGAGAACCTCTCTTGCAACCGAGGTCAAAATCTAACACTTCTAGACAGCAATGTTGCAATCTGGTGCTTAACTTTCTGTCGCTTGCTAAAGAGTAAAAGGAAAGAAAAAAGTTTCGGAGGCAACAGAAATGGAAAAAATCACATGCATGAGAACATAAATTCCGTCACGACTATACCTGGTCGTTTTCCAGAACGGTCCGAAAACAACTTACGCGAGCACCCATTCTGTACTTACGTATTGCTTTTTGCAAGAGCTGGTTCAGGTTTTCAGAGAGACTTTTATTGCGATTTCATCCCTGGAAATTGCTATCCTGAAGAAGAGATTCGGCTTTCCACTATGTAAGGTTTAGGAACTGCGAAGGTCCACACAAAGTCCCAAATATGGGCAGCATTTTTACAAACTTTTCAAGAGTTCTGGAAATCTCGCAGCTGTGCGCATTGCAGCTTTGCAAACTATGTTAGATGATCCAACGTCAAGGGGAGACACTGAAGCACTGGGTTTCGGAGGGAGTTCCACTCTCAAAACGCCCTCCCAAAACAGGTAAGCAGGTATACCCATTAGCATAAATGGGATATAATTTATAGCTATCTATCCAGATGTATTGACGCACTGGTCCCCTTACTCCTTATTCTATTTGAAGATATGAGCCAAGAATGCTCTTAAGTATGCTGAGAATGAAATCAGAATTCCTTCAACAATGAAAACTCGGTCGAAAACTTCATTCTCGGCATAGGAATTAAAGTTTTTCTGTTATTTGAATGGAAGAATATCAAGTATTCTCAGTTGATGTCTTCAAATGGAACAAGGTGTACTGGCCAGTAAATTACGGAAAAATGAAACGCACACGGAGAGACGAAACGTTTGACTATCGCAAGAAGGAAAGAACCGAACAAATTGAGCCATTTTCCCCTGACAAATTTACGGCACACGTCGATATGCAACACGCATTTCCGCTTTTGCACCAATTATAGCGCCGTTTGTTTCTGGGGTATCCACTTTTAAATCTTCCTCCTGACAAAGCTGCGGCATATGCAGCACGCATCTCTTCTTATTACACCAATTGCATCGACGTATGTTTCTCAGCGATTCGTTTTTCTTGTGTCCTCCTTGTGACATAATATGTAACACGCTTCTTTTCTTATGACACCAATTGCAGCGCCATTTGTTTCTCTGGGGTTCTCTTTTCTTGTTTCCGCCTAATTAATCTGTGAGATATGCAACACGCTTCTTTTGTTATTACACGAATTGCAGCGCCGTTTGTTTTGCAGGGGTTCGCTTTTCTTGTTTCCGCCTAACTAATTTGTGACATATGTAACACGCTTCTTTTCTTATTACACCAATTGCAGCGCCGTTTGTTTCTCAGGGGTTCTCTTTTCTTATTTCCGCCTAACTAATCTGTGAGATATGCAACACGCTTCTTTTGTAATAACACCAATTGCAGCGCCGTTTGTTTCTCAGGGGTTCTCTTTTCTTGTTTCCGCCTAATTAATTTGTGACATATGTAACACGCTTCTTTTGTTATTACACCAATTGCAGCGCGTTTGTTTCTCAGGGGTTCTCTTTTCTTGTTTCCGCCTAATTAATTTGTGAGATATGCAACACGCTTCTTTTGTTATTACACGAATTGCAGCGCGGTTTGTTTTGCAGGGGTTCGCTTTTCTTGTTTCCGCCTAACTAATTTGTGACATATGTAACACGCTTCTTTTCTTATTACACCAATTGCAGCGCCGTTTGTTTCTCAGGGGTTCACTTTTCTTGTTTCCACCTAACTAATCTGTGAGATATGCAACACGCTTCTTTTGTAATAACACCAATTACAGCGCCGTTTGTTTCTCAGGGGTTCTCTTTTCTTGTTTCCGCGTAACTAATTTGTGACATATGCAACATGCTTCTTTTGTTATTACACCAATTGCAGCGCCATTTGTTCTCGGGGGTTAGCTTTTTTGTTTCCGCCTGACTAATCTGTGAGATATGCAACACGCTTCTTTTGTAATAACACCAATTACAGCGCCGTTTGTTTCTCAGGGGTTCTCTTTTCTTGTTTCCGCCTAACTAATTTGTGACATATGCAACATGCTTCTTTTGTTATTACACCAATTGCAGCGCCGTTTGTTTTTCAGGGGTTCTCTTTTCTTGTTTCCGCCTAACTGATTTGTGACATATGCAACATGCTTCTTTTGTTATTACACCAATTGCAGCGCCATTTGTTCTCAGGGGTTAGCTTTTTTTGTTTCCGCCTGACTAATTTGTGAGATATGCAACACACTTCTTTTGTTATTACACCAATTACATCGCCGTTTGTTTCTCAGGGGTTCTCTTTTCTTGTTTCCGCCTAACTAATTTGTGACATATGCAACATGCTTCTTTTGTTATTACACCATTGCAGCGCCATTTGTTCTCAGGGGTTAGCTTTTTTGTTTCCGCCTGACTAATTTGTGAGATATGCAACACACTTCTTTTGTTATTACACCAATTACAGCGCCGTTTGTTTCTCAGGGGTTCTCTTTTCTTGTTTCCGCCTAACTAATTTGTGACATATGCAACATGCTTCTTTTGTTATTACACCAATTGCAGCGCCGTTTGTTTCTCAGGGGTTCTCTTTTCTTGTTTCCGCCTAACTAATTTGTGACATATGCAACATGCTTCTTTTGTTATTACACCAATTGCAGCGCCGTTTGTTTCTCAGGGGTTCTCTTTTCTTGTTTCCGCCTAATTAATTTGTGAGATATGCAACACGCTTCTTTTGTTATTACACGAATTGCAGCGCCGTTTGTTTTGCAGGGGTTCGCTTTTCTTGTTTCCGCCTAACTAATTTGTGACATATGCAACATGCTTCTTTTGTTATTACACCAATTGCAGCGCCGTTTGTTTCTCAGGGGTTCTCCTTTTCTTTTGTTTTCCGCCTAACTAATTTGTGAGATATGCAGCACGCTTCTTTTGTTATTACACCAATTGCAGCGCCGTTTGTTTCTCAGGGTTCTCTTTTCTTGTTTCCGCCTAATTAATTTGTGAGATATGCAACACGCTTCTTTTGTTATTACACGAATTGCAGCGCCGTTTGTTTTGCAGGGGTTCGCTTTTCTTGTTTCCGCCTAACTAATTTGTGACATATGCAACATGCTTCTTTTGTTATTACACCAATTGCAGCGCCGTTTGTTTCTCAGGGGTTCTCTTTTCTTGTTTCCGCCTAACTAATTTGTGACATATGCAACATGCTTCTTTTGTTATTACACCAATTGCAGCGCCGTTTGTTTCTCAGGGGTTCTCTTTTCTTGTTTCCGCCTAACTAATTTGTGAGATATGCAGCACGCTTCTTTTGTTATTACACCAATTGCAGCGCCGTTTGTTTCTCAGGGGTTCTCTTTTCTTGTTTCCGCCTAACTAATCTGTGAGATATGCAACACGCTTCTTTTGTAATAACACCAATTACAGCGCCGTTTGTTTCTCAGGGGTTCTCTTTTCTTGTTTCCGCCTAACTAATTTGTGACATATGCAACATGCTTCTTTTGTTATTACACCAATTGCAGCGCCATTTGTTCTCAGGGGTTAGCTTTTTTTGTTTCCGCCTGACTAATTTGTGAGATATGCAACACACTTCTTTTGTTATTACACCAATTGCAGCGCCGTTTGTTTCGCAGGGGTTCGCTTTAATTGTTTCCGCCTAACTAATTAGTGACTTATGCAGCACGCTTCTTTTCTTATTACACCGATTGCAGCGTTGTTTGTTTCTCAGGGGCGCGCTTTTCTTGTTTCCCCCTAACTAATTAATGACATGCAACACGCTTCTTTTCTAATAACACCGATTGCAGCGCCGTTTGTCAGTGACATTTGCAACACGCTTCTTTTCTTATTACAGCGATTGCAGCGCCATTTGTTTCACGGGGTTCGCTTTTCTCGCTTCCACCATCTGATTATTGACATATTTTAGACGGCCGACAAACCATTCAAAATGGCTTTTCCATGTTTCTGGAGCTCTCAAAATGTGTCCTTTTGAGCTCGACATGATCTGCGTGCTGTGCAGGTCTCATCTCATTGACACAATACTCCAAAGCAAAGAAGTAAATTTAATGAAAATAGCATCATTTCCATATGAAGTATGAAATAAGTACTGTTTCTAATACCGGAATTCTGAGGAAGAGCATTCCAATCGTTCATAGTGCGTGGAAAAGACGATGTGGCAACGCTTGATTTTGTCAGGGAACACCTACAAGTCACTTGGCATAGGATTTAGAAATCAGTTTGTATGTTGGCTCTGTTCGAAAATAAAGTGAGCACACTCGCAATAGGACAAGAGGATGTGGAAGGAAGTCTTTTGGGAAAACCTTTTGCCACATCCTCTCATCTGGTTTCCGTCACATGCAGTTAGCACTGGCTTGTGATTCAGAAAAGCCTGAGACAGGCTCGAAAAAGAGCGAATGCCAGAATTTATGACATTATTCAAAAGCATTCTCAGATCCATGCATAACTCCATGGATATTGTATGTCTGACAGAAACCTGGTTACTCGAATGTAAAGACAGGCTGGACTTTCAGCAATTGTTCAGACATTGTTGTGATCTAGCCAAACAAACACCCTGTACCGAAACATGCGCAATGGTCGTTACGCTCACAGAAATTACCATGCCTATAAATCCGGATGTCTCTGTAATTACTGGCTCATTAATGAACTGGTGCTCCCATCTCTCTGACGACATTTGAACTTCTGATGCCGCCTCAGCATGTGTATATGCTGCCCTTTTCCTGGTTTTGATTTCATTACAGACAAATTGAATCTATGGACGGGCGCAAGTCTTAAAATTTTACGAGCAGGGATATGGTTCCGGTAACCTTGAAAATGAGTTTGTTTCTGAGGATCTTGATGGTTAATGCGTCTGAAAGCAGGATCCCGACATGAAAAAGTAGCCCCCGGGGCAGCATGGAGATGATGAGTTGAATAACTCTCCAGACGTTTGTTCTTCTGACTCCATTATGCGGGTCCATGACCACTAGAGAACGGAACCCTCTGTCCGGTGACGACATATTTGTCTGGAAAGAGGTTCGACAGTGTTTGTTGTATAGTGGCAGCGAAATTAATGAACCCATACATGTATTTTTCCATTGAATCCAATGCCTCTGAAACATTTTTTTCTGCCTCCGAATTTGTTTTTCTTCTTTCTTTTTATTCTCTTGTGCAGGCGGTAGAAATTAAAGCGCCAGATTATTTCAACAGAGCTTTCTGGAGATGTCAGATTTTAACCTTGGCTATAAAAGCGGATCTTTAATTTCTACAGCATGGAGTTTTTGCTGAACTCTGAACGATCGTAATTTTTTTACATGTATGAGCACATTTATTCCGTCACCAGTATAGAATACTTTAACTTTTAATTCCGTAGCCAAGCGGTCAAATTGAAATTGGCAAGCAAAATCAAGTGGGCACTGCTGAAAGATGCGATTCCGTCGGTGGAGAGCTTAATGTCATTGGAGTTGTTCTTCTAAAAAGTAATCTTCCTCGGCGGTGATTCTCAAAAAGGGGACTTTTTGGTGGACCTTTTCCAGAAGTTTGGCATCCTCAAACTGGGATGGTATTTCAGTTTCAGCATTTTTGAGCTTTCACACTTGGTCGCTACAGCTGCCGAATTTTACATGAACATGTTGAGTAAGTTTGTGGTTGGAAATCAGGCTTTTCGATCCGACGGCAATGTTAGTTACTTCACTATAGGGGCCGATTGCATCAGCCAGAGCTAACTTTGCACGGAGCTATAGCGTTAGCTCGGAGCTAATTAGCTCTGACTCTCAATTCAGAGCTAAAATGGATTGCATCACAAAAGTTTCGGTGAGAGCTTACTAGCTCCGAGTTAAGAGTAAAAACTGGTTTTAGCTCGGTGTTAAATCGTTTTATTGATCCGAGTGAAGATGAACTTCAAAAGTCTGGAGCTAAAACTCTGTAAATTAAACGCTTTGCAAATTTAATGATATAGTGAAGAAAAGGTACCGGGCATTTTTCTTTTCCTTTCGAACCTTGCTATGCAGGTAAAAAATTTCCACTCTTCAATAGGAAAAGCACGCATGTGGCAACAGTTAAATGGGAAAACCATTTAACTATGAGAACGTCAATTCCCGTCATTCGTTATACTGCCCGCCTTATACTGAATAAACTTCGAGCAAAAACGTCGGGTCATGTTGAGGAGGATGTGTGGAGATTGTGAAAACGTTTACACATCGGTTGGCCGCACAGGAAAATCGGTTTGGCAAAGCAATGCGTTTGAACGCATTCGTTGCAATTTAAATATCCAGGATGTGTTCTTTTTTGCATTTCTGCGGACACGACACAATCCTGCCGAGGACCAGCCATAAGAAATCCCGTTATAATTTTGACCCATGAATAATGGTGCCGGGTGCTCGAGAATTCAAAGAAGGAAGTCAGGAAATCATATTGAAAATTTTCATCAACCATTCCATGTCCCTGCAATACAAAGGCAATATTTTTAGGAAGTAAACTCAAAACATATTCCTGGCCACTGCAGAAGGAAGCCTATATGGGAACCTGGTGCCGCTTCTCTTGCATTCTATTGGACCGAATATATGTAGACTCAGCAGTCATTCGGTGTATGTAGCAAGTTGTTCGGTGCACCCTGTATAAAGACCCAATTTTAGAATCCGATCAGAAATGGAATTGTCAAACTCTGACCGGCCGGAAACCACGCTTGATTAAAAGTAAAGTGATGCTTGTGCACTGGTTGCCTTCCTGCGTTGGACCGCAGGACCACCCCAGACAAATAACAATAATTTAGCCGATTTTTCAGCGCAATTTGCATTCTGGATGCGACGAATTTTGCACAGCACAAACTGCCGGAGATGTGCTTTGGCAAAAAAAAACAGGGTCGTCAAAGAGGGAATTCTCATTGTGATTCCGTGGCTGACAACGGCGGCTTAGGGAGCCTCTGCTCTCAAACTCGTCGCATTTTGCAAAGCGGAGCTTTCCTGGACACATACATTGAGTCACATTGAGTCACATTGAGTCACATTGACGCTCTTGAAAAGGTGCAGAGAAGTGCTGCCCGTTTCATCATGAATGACTACCGCTTCACATCCAGTGTAACGGCTATGTTTGATGACCTCGGGCTCTCACCTCTGTTTCAAAGAAGGTCGCACAGACGCCTTTTCACTTTGAAAAAATCCTTTGGTGTTATCTGCTCACAACTCTTCCAAGTGAAATACGAGCGAGCCAGTTCAATGGTAGCCGCTCTCATACCAACAAATTTTTGGTTCCGACGATAAAGTTAAACGCTCACTTTCATTCTATTTTTCATTCTTTCATTCTATTTCCTCCTGCTCTTAATTAGAGTTCAAAATCACTGCTCGATCTCTTGGCATTCCGCTTTGATTGTTCATTTTTGCTATGAGCATTTTTCTCTCGCTGTCTTGTTATGTTTTTGACCAGTCGTTTAATTTCCTTGTTTTTTCTCCTTGTGTGTAATTTAGTGTGATTTTATATATTTGCATTTACATGGCAAATTACAAACACAAATAGGTACAAAATACAACAAATCTTTCCACCATGCCTTGTCGCATGGGTAAAGTTTCTGCCTTAACGTTGAGATTGTGTCAGCCAATGCACGACTGTATTTCAGGAGGGTTGCTGTTCTAATTGTTAGACAACGAGGTGGGAGGACCCTCTCCAATGAAAATGGATAGGTTCGTAGTTCGGATGTTCGCCACCACAGCGTGTGGCGCTTTTTTCACCTCGATCAAGGTCCCTTCACTCCATTGTTGATAAATCGTAATCGTGTCCGTGTCTTCTTCACTACACTCTCTGAAGAAGGGGATCAAATTTGACCCAAGTTGGGTCAAATTTGACCCAACTGCTGGGTCATATATGAGCCAGAAGAAAGTGGGTCAAATTGACCCAGTGGTGTTGGGTCATGAATTTGATCCCGTCGGTTGGGTCAAATTTTTGTACCAATATTTTGTCAAAATCACCCAAAACTGGGATCACTTTCAACAAAAATTTCGGTTGTTTATTCAAGAAAATTCAGTTGAAACACCCTTTCGTTATTCTAGTTTTATTAAAAAAACTCAAGTTCAATAGATCTCCTTTTCCAGTCCCCAAGTCTACATCAAGACCAAGGGAGAGTGGAGGATTATCGTTTTTGGAGCGATGGCGTAGGCCTATGTCACCGAAGTCACATTTGACTTAATTGTTTTTGAAATTCGCGTTCGGAACGGTTACCCCAAAGTCATTCGTTTACAGATGTAAATTCCTGACAACTCCACGCCGAGTGTATTTGCCCGAAGCGTGATCCTCTGCGGAAACAAAGTGTCACAATGGAGTATATAACAGTGTCCAATTGTACGGCAAAACCCCAAAAGAGCCAGGAACATGAAATCCAATCAATATTTCAACTGATTTCTTCGAACTGACTTGTGGTGCCATCTGCATGACTAATTCTCAACATATTGACCCAACGGTTTGACTCATTTGTGGGTCAATTTTTTGAACCAATATTAGGTTAAAAATCATGGTGTCGCTGGGCTGCAAAATGCCAACGCAATTGAGACCAGTGCAATAAAAGTAATGAGTTTGTGGTTTACCAACCATTTTAATGAATCCGTGAGCGAAAAAGTACGGATCAACTTTCAATATTTGAAATTACAAAATGACCCAATTCTTGGTTGCTTTGACTCCAACGAAGGTGTCAATTATTGACTCAACATTGGGTGCATATGACCCAATATTTTTTGACCCAGTGGTTTGGGTCAAATTTTGATCCCTTACTTCGGAGAGTGTAGAATGCACGTAGATTTGACACTTGGTTATGACCTGCTAAAGACATTCCCGGAGTTAAAAGTACATAGGCTAATAATTTTGCTTACATATAGGCCTAATTTTTTGCATTCAAGAACGAACGAAACGAAACAAAACAAACTGAATAAAGGTGTTGTCCCGAAGAGAAAAAGAAGTTTAAAGCAAAGTTACCTCATCCTATGGACAATTTTTATCCGATCGCTTCCAGTGAGATTGCCCCTCATTCACAGTGAAAGGCTATGTGGTCGACAACGTGGTCGCAATTGTTCACTCAATTCTGGAAACTGTGACACGAATGTAATGACCAACTCAAAGAATCTCCGTATGATTTGTGGAAAATTATCAGGTCACTTTGCATATACGCACTGCCTGGCGGTATTCCTCACGATTGAAAATAAATTGTCACCACAATAATTGGTGAGAATGTTAGTGCTAGTTCTAGTGCCGATTTGCCTGCTCATTTTTACAGTGTTCGCCGAGCGTGTGGTGATGATCTATGAAGAGTATAGGCCTACTTGTTTTTCTATTTTTCTAACACACCCTGCACATAACTGGAATCGAAGTTTCTGTCAACAAGTTTTTCCTTTTTCTGACAAAAACCAACCACACTATCATTATCTGCTGTCCATTGACGCTCATCGATCAACTTGACCAGCGGACTCCGAACACGGTTTCAAACAAAAAGAAACGCCCAAAATCGGCATTCAAAACATCCAAAACGTCCCATCGTGATAATCGCAGGTGACATGGGCCGATAAACATGGTCAAATGCTGATCTTCAGGTGAACGAAACTTTGCTCGCAGACAACATGATCAACAGCATTTCTGGTACTCGTTGCCTTCTTGCGAAATACCTGGGTCAAGAATCGCACGTCAGTGTGATTGGGTACAGTCGAAATACTTGCAGAAACACAAACGATTGGTCAAATTTATTAGCTGATATCCTTTTTGACCCATCAAACAAGTGTCCATTTGGGAAGTGATCAAATATCTGATCACGCTTT
>JASGXE010015716.1:0-10920 GCA_030068105.1 Sinentomon sp. SZTP_YWyxl | reverse complement strand
TCGGTCATCCCTAGAAATTACCATATCACTGAAAAAATATGAATGCCCATATTGAAAACCCTGGAATTTTTGAAAAGTTTCCCTGGAAAACTCAGGGAATTTTGTTTTTCTAAATTGGTAGACAACCTGAATTGACCATTCTAGAATACCTACCTGCTGAAAGATAAGTGGCATCTCTCAACACTAGGCAGGTAATTTTTCTAGAATGTTGTATGCCTGTACCTCACAACACACAATGTATTTCGGGGCGGGTTATGTTACCATTTGCTGCCATTAGCTGTTTCAAACATGTTTTCTGCGACTTCTGGAACAATGCTTGAGCCTTGCTGCTCACTGTCTAAAAATCTTTATCTTTTTTCAAAACAGGCAAAAGAAATTCCGGCTCCCTTCCATCACGCCAAAGTTCGTTCGGATCGTACGACATAAAGCCAATGATCCACTTAGTGGAGAACAAATCTCTGTCACCCTTACCACCGTTGGACAGTAACACAGCCACTGTGCTAGACAGTAGCGACACCAATAGCGGAACAAATACCATCATCGGTGGCAGACGGAAAAAGAAGGGGGGCCTCTGGAGGTTTGATACCATCTGTAGTACCATGCCGAATCCCAACTGCAAGATTAGCAGTGCCGATTTCTCCGAACCGGGGATTGTTCGGAGCAAACACAACAGTGATGATAGCAGCAGGGATAAGAAGGATATTCGTGTGAATTGCACCAATCAGAGGCTGTCAACTGACGTCAAGAAGAAGGGAGGATCGTTTTTCAGTCGGCCATTGCCGCAATTTCTCCAGGTTGGTCATTCTTTTGTGGGAGCGGTTGTGTTTTCCGAACAGTTCCGAATGGCTGTCTACCTAGGCCAAGCTCAAAGATGTGATTTGTAGTTTCCTTCCGCCATTTCTGAAAGCTGACACCCCACCCCCTCTCCCCATTGATTGGTGCATGTCTGTTGAAAAAACGTCTGCAAAGCTGACTTGCTCTGCGGGACCGGTGACAGGGATAGAATGGACTGGGATAGAATGGGACAGAGGTAGAATGGGACTGAGGCAGAATGGGACTGAGGCAGAATGAGACTGAGGCAGAATGGGACTGAGGCAGAATGGGACTGAGGCAGAATGGGACTGAGGCAGAATGGGACTGAGGCAGAATGAGACTGAGGCAGAATGGGTCTGGGGCAGAAGTGGACAGAGGCAGAATGGGACTGAGGCAGAATGGGACTGGGGCAGAATGGGACTGAGGCAGAATGGGACTGAGGCAGAATGGGACTGGGGCAGAATGGGACTGAGGCAGAATGGGACTGAGGCAGAATGGGACTGGAGCAGAATGGGACTGAGGCAGAATGGGACTGAGGCAGAATGGGACTGGAGTAGAATGGGACTGAGGCAGAATAGGACTGGGGAAGAATGGGACAGAGGCAGAATGGGACTGGGGTAGAATTTTTTCATTCGTTGCGGGCATGGAGTTAGGTGGGTTTGACATTGAGTGACATGACATTGCTTCACTCGAATTTCGATGGCGAAAAGAAATGACTCACAGCTTCCTCATCAGTCAGCACGCTAGGATAGGAAGATGAGGACGATTTAGGATATGCGTGTGTCAGGATAGGTTAGGTTGGTGAGGTCAGGTTAGGTTAGGTTGGGTGAGGTCAGGTTTGTAAAAAAAAAATTCTGCCTCAGTCCGTTCTATCCCAGTCCCCTGTTCCTGCTCTGCATGTTTAGGAATTGAAATTCACCTTTATTTGATATTTTAAAACAAGGATTTAACAAAAACATGGTCTTTAAGAGATGCCGGAATATTCTCCGCAGTGGCATCCCTATCACTTTTGTTGCGGGCATTCGGATTTGTCGGTAACCACATTCTCTTTGGAGATGGGTTTGATAAAATGAGTGGCTCTCTGCCACAGAACAGCAAAGAGTGGCACGAGTTTTAAAGTTTCGAAAAATGAGAAAGATTCTGCATTTTGATCGCAAAATGGAAATGACCTTTGTGGTTCCAATCTGTCAAGTGCATTCCAATCATAAGATTAAGTTAAATCATAAGTTCATACAGAAACTGCAGCTGCACAAATGCCAGCAAAATAGAAGAGGAGGCGGATGCGGGTAGTGCTGCAATGGAGATCGAGGAGCCGGGGAAGAGGTTTATGCGAGGTTGCAGTGGCAGTTGCTCAACAAAGTGGCAAACGCCACTGATTGATTGTGCAAACAGAAGAGATGGGCGTGGTGGGGAGAAGCAATGTTGGCAGCGGCAGAGAAGTTTTGGACGTTTTGAATGATTTGACCGCTGGCAAAGGGAGCAGTGCAAATGAGATTGTGGTGATTTTTTGTTGCCATTTCACGACAAGGCAGCAGTTTTGGAAACCTTCAGACCCCAACAGAATGGCCAATCCTTTTTTTGGAATTGGCACAGGAACCCATTATGAAGGGGGTATGCACGAGTAAACACAGTAACAGAAGAAAAAGCAGAGACACAAGAAAAAATTGATTTTCTCCGACCTTTTCTTACGTGGGGAGGTTATTCTCACCGACCCATGATTTTGAGATCGCAGGCGAGTTCAGGTTTTCTTTATCTTCACAGCACTTGAGTCTTGCTTATGTTCCACGACCATCGTATGGCCCTGTCAATCAAAATGTTCCAATCATGTCTGTTTTGCTATTTTCAGAAGGGTTTGTGTGCGTCTTTCTTGATGCAAACAAACTTTATTTTTTGTTTCAGTCGTTCTATTTCTCATCGCCCTCCCTGGCAGAAACGTCCGGTCAGGCTCAACATGGAGCTGAAGGTTTTCACCGCAACCAAGCCAGGAATTCAAAGCTGGCAGTGAGCCAGACAAGCCTGGCAAGATCACAACCTGATCTGACCCTGACGGCAGCTGATGGCTTGCCGCCGTCGTCCTCATTGAAAAGAAACCCATCGCAAAGCAGCTTATGTGGTGAGAGTGACTTTTCTTTTGGGTCTGAAGTTTTGTCCACAATTTGTGATGCACTTGTCAAACCACTTGTAAGTTGCAATCACGTTCACAGGGTTCCCAAAGTCAGGAAAGGTTAGGAAATTGCTCAAAAATATGCTAAAAGTCGGGCGAAATCAGGGATCATAAGTACCTCCAGGAGCCGTGAAATGATCGAGAAACAAAATTTTGAAGCCAAAATGAGCACCCAAATTTCCCAAAAAGTTGTGGGAATCCTGCATTCAGCAAGTCAGTGCCAGCAACTGAAATTTCAAGGATTTGTCATGAATTTCCAAACAAAGAAAGAAAAATCAAGAAATGTTTTAACAGAATGGAGGGTGTCTCCAGCTTTGCGGAATCAAAGGCGGAAATTTCTACCAAATGGTGAGATGCTTCACTGAAATCTGAGGCACCTTTTTTAATAGCGGTTAAACGGAGTGAAAAACTTAGCATTTTATTTGGGCGCGGTTTTTGCCAGACGTTTTTTTTTTTTTTGCGATCTTCAAAGTTTTTTGCCATATTTTCATCTGACATCAATATTTTCGAACAGGTAAAAGGTAAATACTTCCGCACGTGAATTTCAAGTTGACATCACTGCCAATCAGCGATCTTGGATTCAAAATTCACTTGTAGTCCCACCCACATGTCGGTTGGACCGAGCGGAACATTTTACATTTTTTTTATTTCGCCGCAATTACTTCAGTAATCGACAACACAGCAATTAGGATGGGTGGTCCCTGAAAACCGGACAGCCGGACAGGACCTCCGGACTGACCCAGACGTGTTAGGTTAGATTAGGTTAGGATAGTCTATCCTAACCTAATCTAACCAAACCTAACCCGTCCGGCGGTCCTGTCCGGCTGTCCGGTTTTCAGGGACCACCATTAGGATGTAACAGCTCGGAGCAAAAAAAGGTGCTTCTGCTTCTTGTGATGTTTTCCAGGGAATAAATCCATGAAATTTTTCAGGAAAGTCGGGGAATTTTATTTTGCAAAATGCCGACATGAGCAGTTCCCTTTTCGTTCTGCGTCACTGTTGTCTCAGTGCATATTCAAATAATAATTGTAAATTAGATGAGAAAACTCATGTTTTCTCATCTAATTTACATGAAATGGGAATAGCATGCCATTTCAATATTGAAATGGGATGCTATTCCCATTTCAATATTGAAATGGGAATAGCATCCCATTTCAATATTGCCTCCAAAACGTTTTTTATATTTTTTTGTTATACATCGTCATATTGGCAAATGGACATTTTTCGATTTTAAGACCCCCTTTTATGGAACTGTGTTGGTCGCTGATTGGGGAGGTAGGAGGAAAACCTGGCCAGATAAAAAAGCTATTCTTGCCAAATAGAGCACACCAAATAGATGTGGAAGGAAGGAGATCTCCAGGGAAAACCTTTTACCTGGCTTTGGTTTGCACTGGCTTTGTCAGAGTAATCTCCTGAATAGAGGCCATTTTCGGATCGACAGAGTAGATTCGGAGACCGAATCCAGTCTGTTGATCCGAAAATAGCCCCAATTCAGGAGATTACTGACGATGTTTGTAAAACGGATCATGGCGCCATACAAAATTTGATTTGCACAGTCTTGTGCCACCAGGAAAACAGTGATATTCGTAGCACTGTCTTATGCCACCGGGAAAACAGTGATAGCACTGTCATATGCCACCGGGAAAACGGTGATGGCACGGGAAAACGGTGATGGCACTGTCTTATGCCACCGGGAAAACAAACAGTGATAGCACTGTCTCATGCCACCGGGAAAACAGTGACAGCACCGTCTTATGCCACCGGGAAAACAGTGATAGCACTGTCTTATGCCACCGGGAAAACAAACAGTGATAGCACTGTCTCATGCCACCGGGAAAAAAGTGACAGCACTGTCTTATGCCACCGGGAAAATGGTGATAGCAATGTCTTATGCCACCGGGAAAACAGTGATAGCACTGTCTTATACCACCGGGAAAACAGTGATAGCACTGTCTTATGCCACCGGGAAAAGTGATATTCGTAGCACTGTCTTATGCCACCGGGAAAACAGTGATAGCACTGTCTTATGCCACCGGGAAAACAGTGATAGCACTGTCTTATGCCACCGGGAAAACAAACAGTGATAGCACTGTCTCATGCCACCGGGAAAACAGTGACAGCACTGTCTTATGCCACCGGGAAAACAGTGATGGCACTGTCTTATGCCACCGGGAAAACAGTGATAGCACTGTCTTATGCCACCGGGAAAACAGTGATAGCGCACTGTCTTATGCCACCGGGAAAACAGTGATAGCACTGTCTTATGCCACCGGGAAAACAGTGATAGCACTGTCTTATGCCACCGGGAAAACAGTGATAGCACTCTCTTATGCCACCGGGAAAACAGTGATAGCACTGTCTTATGCCACCGGGAAAACAGTGATAGCACTGTCTTATGCCACCGGGAAAACAGTGATAGCACTGTCTTATGCCACCGGGAAAACAGTGATAGCACTGTCTTATGCCACCGGGAAAACAGTGATAGGACTGTCTTATGCCACCGGGAAAACAGTGATAGCACTGTCTTATGCCACCGTAAAACAGTGATATTTTCGTGCAGATGTGTTTGGTACCATTTCATGAGTAGTTGTCATCCATTGTTGTCCCATTGGCTTCAATTATTCTTCTTTCTCTTTGATGTCAACAGCCTTGATGTCAACATCAGCTCCAGAATCACAGACAATATTTTCAAAGTGGTTTCCAGCTCAAATGAAAGCGAAGCATCCTCATTCTGATTTCAAACATCACGGGGGATGGGTGGGGAACGGAAGCAAGCAGACGGAGTTACAACGACAACCACTCTCCTCCCCAAATTGTTCCAAAACTGCGACCAACGTCAAGGGTAGTAGTGGATATCCGTCTTGGAAATCGAAGACGTTTGGCGGAAGTCGAGGAGTTTGTCAGGATCGACAGAACTACCTTGCCCAGGTTTGTTTTCCAAGGAAATTCCGAGTTGTTAGCAAAAAGATTGGGGTTGAGAACTGTGAAATATGTGCAGGATTGTGACCAATTTTCAGCACATGACAATGTGTCTCTCGCATTGAAACTCACAGACACCAAAAGATGTCAGCACTGACAGTTGGAAGTTACCTTGAAAGGATCAATGTGGGTGGAGTTTTTTCTGATTGTCAGGTGGCAAGAGTGCAAGACTTGTGATCCCTAGGCCTTACAGCATACGTTGGTTCGAATCCCAGTTGGGTAAAATATTTTTAGTTTCAATCGCCGGCATTTCTGAAGTTCCCAACAGGAAGAGCTGGCAGCTCTCCAACAGTGTCATGCAAAAATACATGCGGAAGATAGCAAACTGTTCATAGCCTTGGTTTATACCTGGCTCTGAATGCTGGTTGAACACTGGGCTCATCTTTCCAAACCAGAGCATTTTTGTGTAAAACCGCCCAAGTGGCAAGAATGCCGCCGTGCAGGAGCAACGTTTTAATTACTGATGGAAAGGGTGGAGCATGCGTACTGTATTTTGCAAACGGATTTTGATCTTACCCAATCCAGCACCGAGTGGATGCATAAACAGCTGATCGGTTTGCTCCAACAGAACTCTCGTCGCTCTCATTTGCCGATGAATTCTGCAAAAAGGCGGTGTTTTGCTGACTAGAGCCAAGGTCTATGTGATCTCTGGTTCTTCCAATCCATTTCATGAACGGGCCATTTTAAGATTTTTTACTTGTGGACAGACAGAACAGAGACATTTTGTGGGCTGATCCAGGGAGATAGATATGATGATCTGTGATCTGTGTACACAGCTTCTCATGTCTTTGATCTTTGTTCCACATGCTTGTGAAATAACACAAACGCCGTCGTGAGAGTAAAAATTTTTCCAGATGATGAAAACATGACGATATTGGACAGTTTTTGTACAAGAAATTTGCCTGTCGTGAAAGTGGCCTCGAAACTTCGATTTCAAAATCTGCATGAAATAATTTCCTCCTGTCAGCCGGGTGTTATTAACACCGACATCCCATTGCAAATGCTTTTGGAGGCAGGGATCGATCGGACACAGACAGGAGAGATTCGCACAAGCCAGCGCCCAGAAGGTTCTGTTCTGTTTGATTCGCTTCTCTTCGCACGACTCCGCAGCAGAGGGTGCACAGAGAGGGAATCCTGCCTGGAGTTGATTCCGTCTGTGCTTCTAAAATTGCATGCTGTGTGGTCAAAATTGGCAATATGCAACAATGGACGAATAGGAGAAGCAATTCTGAATGCTTTTTGCTTGTTTTTCTTGTCCATGCTTGTTTTTCTTGTTCGACTCTCGGTTGTTGTTCAGCACACTGTTTTTTTCACAAACTCCATCATTTTGTTCTACCTTTTTGTTTTTGCCAAGGCCTGACAGCCCATGGCGGTTCGCCATGGGCTTTTTTCACAGCAGTTTCCTTTTTTACCCACTTTTTACTTTTTAACGCACCTTTTACTCACTTCTTCACCATTTGCAGTTTGCTACTGTTATCAGTTTAGCTGGTGTTTTTCCGGTGGAAATAGGACAATATGTGGTCGGAATTTTTCGTTCCTATTTTCGCCGTGCCAGGGTGAAAATAGGACAATATTATGAAACATCTATAAAACATGCTCAAACCTGCATATTGTGCTATCTATTTTTCAGTGTCTGCCTGCTTCCTTCTTCGCTTCGGTCGGCGTGGTCAAGAACTTGCGACGTGAATTTGAAGAAAAAGCACACAAGTCCGAAAAGAGCCGACGCCGCAGCTCCAGTTTGGACAGGGTAGCATCTGTACCATATCGTCAGCAGTCCCATGCTCATCGGGTGAAATTAAAAAATGCCAACTTGACTGACTCTAGCAAGTGTACAGGCGAGACTAAGACTCCTAGATGTTTGAACAGACATGCCAGTTACAACGGGGTACCTGTTTCGACACTTGGGCCGGTACCATATCGTACACCGTCGAACAAAGCATATCCGGTGACGTTTACCCCGCCACCGTCCAGCAGGAAAAGCATGCCAGAAGCGGCTATGTCCCCGTCGGAATCCTTGCATTGTCACCAAAGGTCGAGGGCCTGTTCGGAGAGCAGTCGGCCTGAGGTTGTCACCGGTGGGGTGGCAAAGGTGAAGGATGGGGCGGAGGTGACGGAGAAGCGAAGGTTTCGGAACAAGGACGTGGATATATCGGTGAAAGCCCTCGTTGGGAAGTTTGAGTGTGATCCGTCCCCGGCTAAACTTAGCCCAAATAGCGGCGCAACATCGAGACCAGCTAATGCTCGCAGGTCAATGAGTGATGGCGGACAATTAGTTTCAAGTGAATTCGCCGCTAGTGGACAGTTGGATGCGATTCTCAAGCCCCTCGAGGACATAGAAGTCGACATTTCTCCGAAGAGTGATTCTCAAATTCGGCCGACATTGCCCCCGAAAGCGCTGACGAAGTGCCAGACGAATTGCCGCAACTTGTCGAAGTTCTTCTCCTCCGGCCACGGGAAATCCGGCGGGACGGAATCGGCGCCGGCGTCCGCTCCGGCCGCAAAGTCGAACCTCTTCACGTCGAAACGCATGCAGAGGTCGTTCTGCAGTGGCAAGTCGCCAGCAATGGATCAACCACCCGTACCAATACGTAAATCGAGTCTCGACCTTCAACCAGCTGCATTTACAATTCCCGCACCCCCGCCCCCTCCTCCCCCGACGATCCCCGTCTCCGGAATCGGGAAGCCACCCATCTCGCTGGTGAGGTGCAAGAAACAGCAGGGCAAATCCCACCCCTTGACAAGATTGATGCTACGAACTAAACTCGGTGGGACACTGCAGAGCACGTCATGACACGTTTTTGCTTCCGTTTGATGTGGTTACGTATCGTTTGAATTCGTTTTTTCGTTTCGTTTAATTCAGTCTCAAGTTTAGGGTAAGATTCCAACCTTTACTTCACTCCCACACCATGATAAATAAACCCAAGTGTCCAAAGTCATTTATGCTCTGAGGGAGAAAAAAGGGAAAACTGGAAAAAAATACGAGGTAATTTTGAAAGATTCGTTCTTTATCTTGCCCACCCGAGATGGAAATTCAGCATCGAGAATAGAAAAATTGCACCCAAAAGATACCCTAAATTTCAAAATTTCTTCAGTTTCTGGGGGGCTCTATCCCCCCAGTGGGTCGGTGTCCTGTCCAGATCCTTCCACTTTTTTCAGTTGAACAGCTGAGACCACCATCAGGGTTGCCACTCAAAATCCAAAGTGGAATTCCCTGGATTTTCCAAGTCCCTACCGATCTGGGCGCAGCCCAGACGGGAGTGGGGGGGCGGAGCCCCCACTAATTGGGGTCTGGGGCAACGCCCCAGCGGGGTCCCAAGGGGCAGAGCCCCTGGTGGAGGTCTGAGCCCCCCAGAAGCTGACGTAATTTTGAAATTTGAGCGTTCATTTTGGGGTCAAATTTGGTGTTCAAGAGGCCAAAAACTGCAACAAAAGTTCCTCCAATTCCCTGGATTATTTTCGCTTTTTTCCCTGGATTTTCCAGGTGCTAATTTTCAAATCCCTGGATTTTCCAGGTGGGTGGCAACCCTGACCATTGTAAAATTACGTAGTTCACGATAACTTCTGCCAGAAATAAGAGGGGAAATGAAACAAAGGTAGCTTTTAACACTGATCAGACAGAGATGAGTGCGATTTCCATTTTTCGATGATTCATCCGCCAACCCTTCTCAGTCCATGTGTGCAATGTTGCTGTTCTCAGCACAACAATTCCATCTCCTGATGACTCTGCTTCCAGTCTCCAAGGCTTTGATTCTCAGAATCCAGCACGTCAGAAATTTCCGTGAACTTTTTAACAGTGTGCACTCACAATAGAAAAATTGGCTTTTTCACACAAAGATTCACAAAATTCCTCTTATTTAGAATTTCTCTTCAGAATGGAAATTTCTCTTGTTCCATCCCCCCAACTGAACTCGTACACAACAACTCTGACTGACTCTTATCATTTCAGTTTGAGCTTGTTCTGGTCTTGTCCAGACCACATTGAATTTTGGCTTCCAAACATGCTCAGCAAGAACGATCTGAACTATTCTGATTTGAACGATCTGAGCACAAATCGGTGAAATCTGTGTTCAGGGTTGCCACTCAAAATCCAAAGTGGAATTCCCTGGATTTTCCAGGTCCCTACCGATCTGGGCGCAGCCCAGATGGGGGGCCTTGGGGCTCCAGACCCCCCATCTGGGCTGTGTGGTCTGCAGCAACGCCCCAGCGGGGTCCCAAGGGGCAGAGCCGTTGGCAGGGGGTCTGAGGGGACGGAGCCCCCAGAAGCTGAGGAAATTTTGAAATTTGAGCGTTCATTTTGGGGTCAAATTTGGTGTTCAAGAGGCCAAAAACGACAACAAAAGTTCCTCCCTGGATTTTCCAGGTTTTCGCTTTTCCCTGGATTTGGACAAAAACGACAACAAAAGTTCCTCCCTGGATTTTCCAGGTTTTCGCTTTTCCCCCTCTTTTCCCTGGATTTGGACAAAAACGACAACAAAAGTTCCTCCCTGGATTTTCCAGGTTTTCGCTTTTCCCCCTCATTTCCCTGGATTTTCCATGTGCTAATTTTCAAATCTCTGGATTTTCCAGGTGGGTGACAACCCTGGTGTTTCTTTGTTCATGTTGGTGAAAAAGCCAATTTATTATCCCCCTGGTAATTTCATGAAATTTTTGGTGGGGGCTTCTGATGATGAAAAAAGGCTATGTTGAATCTAAGAAAATTCCTTGCATCTCAAGAACCCCATTCTATATTCTCTCCATAAACTGAAGCTTTGGTTAAAAACAGAATCGTAAAGTTGAGGGATATTTCTGACCTACCCCTTTTGGATGCTCCAGGTTATCTTTAACCTTACACAACCTGATTCCTTTCTCTGCCGTGCTGCTCAGTTGGTTGGTGCTGACTGCTGATTATTCAAGTGTAATTGAATCAATTTTTTGTCTCTCTTCTCTTTACGTTCGTTTTTTTGTTTGTTGTTGTTCAGGTTTTT
>JASGXE010015715.1:0-11358 GCA_030068105.1 Sinentomon sp. SZTP_YWyxl | reverse complement strand
CAAAAAAACGAATTTTGCATGGCTCTACCTATCAGCCTAGAAACCCTTCTGCGTTTAGCCAAGGAATTCCATCCTAGATCAGATATGAGCAGAGTAACACTGCTTCGAAAGTCATAACAACCAGAGACAAAGCGAGCTGCCCTTCGTTGCACTCTCTCAAGCATCTCAATATGTAACAAGTGGTAGGGGTCCCATGCTGCAGCTGCATACTCTAGCAATGACCGAACAAGTGCGAAGTAAACTTTTTCTTTTATGCTTTTACTTGCTCTATTAAAAGTTCTTTTAACAAAAAAACAAAGCTGAAGTGGCTTTATTAACCACATTATGCACATGCTTCCCCCAACAGAGGGTCTTTGTAAATGTAACTCCCAGGTATGTAACACTATCGGAAAAAGGTAACTCAGTATTACAAAGGTGGTTTACCTGCCAACTAATGGATTCACCTTTTTGTAAAGGAAATTAATACACATTTTGAGACATTTAAACGCATACCCCACTTTTCACACCAATTCTCAACAGAATGTAGATCATTTTGAAGGGACTGGATATCACATGGGGATGTTATTTCTTTTAACATAGCACAGTCGTCCGCAAATAGGAAGGTCTCACAGTTTATACAGGAAGGTAAATCATTTATATAAACACTGAATAGCAACGGTCCGAGGACACTTCCCTGTGGGACACCTGAGGTCACACTACCAATAGCTGAGAAGATGTTTTTGAGCCTAACCTGTTGAGTACGACCAAGGAGGAAATCAGCAACCCAGTTAACAATAACATCCTTAACTGCCAGTTCCCTGAGCTTGGCAACTAGAGCCATGTGCGGTACCAAATCGAAAGCTTTTTCAAAATCGATGAAAACAGCATCCACCTGGCTCCCTCTGTCCAAGATATCAGAAATGAACTGCGAAAAATTTACCAGTTGAGTTTCACAGGAGAATCCCTTTCGGAACCCATGCTGACTAGCACTAAGTATATCCCTTCTTTCAAGCCACTCACAAAGGTAATCATTTACTAGGTGTTCCATCAACTTACAACAGCCACTAGTTAGGCTGATAGGACGATATGATGAGGGGGACCTAGCATCACCTTTTTTGGGTATGGGCCGCACGAATGCATGTTTCCAACGGCTGGGAAGTTTTCCCAAAAGGTTGACCAGACCCCACCACCTAAGCTTGGTCAGTTGCAGACATTCACTCAAAGAAACAATGTTTCACCAGGAAATTTGTGGATTCACGAATTTCCACGAAATTTTGAAAATGCCGCGAATTATGCCGGTTCCCGCGAAATGCAGCCTGTTCCGGCGATAATGTGCGAAACCGCTGCACTTTTCCTTTTTTCAAGGAGCACTGTTCCCTGCTGCAGACCTGCAGGTGCCAAGAGTGAGCAACACCAAGCTGGGGACAATCGTTGGAGGTTCAAACCACTGCACCTGGAGCACCATATAATTTCTTTCCCTCCTACCACTGACTTTGACCAGACACCTTGAAAGGCAAAGCCCTTATATTTTTGAATTGCACAAGGCAGACAGACGACAAAAAAAAAAAACGAGGAGTGGATAAAAAATACAAACTGATGCTTAAAGTGCAAATTTAGATTGCCTTTCCAGATGAAATAGATTGCCTTTCCAGTGCCTCTTAGGCCACTCCAGCTTTCGTGCAAACACGCTTTTTGTTCTGCCTCTTTTGTACATTTGCAGTCGAAATTAGGTATCACTTTAAAGCTTGGGATGTCAGCATTCTCGCTGTGACATTTTTTTCCAATTCCCTTTACTCGGTTATGTCCTCTTGCTCCGTTTAGTGACTCCTAAATCGTCTTGTGCTTAAAACCCATGAACTTTACTCATGAACACGTTCGTTTTAAAGACTTTAAACGTTTCAAACTTTAAGAGGATTCAAGGAAGATCCATACCGATTTGATACAAGTTAATGGTGATCGTTGTTGTTCATATGACAGCACTGACGGATGTATCCGCTTCTTCAAGGATGGCTGCTTGCTGTAACCTGAAAGATGACCCTTGTCATGGCCCAGTAAAGAGATCGTAAACAAACAAACAGTTGCTGTTGTGGGAGTTCTGATTACTGGTGATCCACATGTCACCATCCAGAATATTATCTCGGCAACTGATCTCAGTAATGGAACAGTTTGCAGGATAATCCATGCTCATATTCACCTAAAAAAGATCTGTTCCCAATGAATTCCCCACAAGTCCACAAGAATGGATTTGGCACCAAAGGCACATTTCTCCTGCATGACAAATGCAGCCCCTCACAAAACCGTCCAAGTCAGAGAATTCTTGGTGCAGAACAAAATTACTGAACTAGGCAATCTGCCATACAGTTCAGACTTGGCTCCATGCAACCACTGGTAATTCCAAAAATTGAATTTGCAATTGCTGGGAAGCCATTTGACGCATTCAAGGCCCGGTAAAAGCCAGTAATTCAGAGCTGAAAAGGATACCCCCTGCTGAGTTGGATTTTGTAGTTGCAATGATGTGTCGAACGAGGTTGAAGAAGAGTATTTTGAAGGAATAAGATCAAAAAAGGAAGGAACCACCCATATTTCTCAAATTCCTGGACCCCTTTGCACGAAAGCTGGAGTGACATTCGTTATGTAGTGCCATCTTCACTTTTTTATTCTAATTTGCACGTAGACATGTGGCGCCATCTGCATGTTCCATTCTAAGCTATAAATTGAAACATGACGTTTTCGACAGGTTCTAGACTTTTTTCCACCGCCAAATCACAAAAGTTTCTAGATTTTGAGCGAAATTTTCAAAGAATTGTCATCATTTTTTGTGTGCTCTACTCAGGAGTGTGCCGAGCCAACATTTTGGGGGTGCAATAGCAAGATCTACCGACTGATTATTACCCTTACGCCGTTACGAGTGACCGGGTAACCATTTTCAATGCAACATGTTTTGGGGTTATGACACAGTTGGATTATTTATTTTGACGACTCGACTTGCGTTTTGAATAGGTATCACAGCTTTCCAATTTTGTGCTCAAATAATTGCTTTTTTGCCGAGGGCAAAACGGTAAGACCTATAACTTTTGATTTTTTTGCATTGATGTGGATTTAGACAAAGGCAAACACATGGAGTGGACAGCTAATGCAGCTCTAGCTTCAATTTTTAGCGGTCGCTGTGGTGAAATAAGATGATGTGTGAGTACCGAGCAGCCAAGCAAAAAACATAAATGATCATCAGCGAATGGAAATTTACTGATATTTATTGACGTCATCAATTTTGGCATTTTTGCCTTGCTATCGCTTTTTGCCATTTGGACTGTTTGCCACCGCTTCGCAACCCTTTAGGTTAGGTCAGGTCAGGTTGGGGTTAGGTTTAGAAAATTAAATGTTGAAATTGGCTGGAATACCATTTTGGCATTTTTGCCTTGCTATCGCTTTTTGCCATTTGGACTGTTTGCCACCGCTTCGCAACCCTTTAGGTTAGGTCAGGTCAGGTTGGGGTTAGGTTTAGAAAATTAAATGTTGAAATTGGCTGGAATACCATTTTGGCATTTTTGCCTTGCTATCGCTTTTTGCCATTTGGACTGTTTGCCACCGCTTCGCAACCCTTTAGGTTAGGTCAGGTCAGGTTGGGGTTAGGTTTAGAAAATTAAATGTTGAAATTGGCTGGAATACCATTTTGGCATTTTTGCCTTGCTATCGCTTTTTGCCATTTGGACTGTTTGCCACCGCTTCGCAACCCTTTAGGTTAGGTCAGGTCAGGTTGGGGTTAGGTTTAGAAAATTAAATGTTGAAATTGGCTGGAATACCCAACAACCAATCAGAGATGCACTTGCGGAAGTGGATTGGGAAAAAATTATGCGTGGCCACAAGCCGAGTGTGAATGAAGGTGATTATTTGATGAAGTTGATGCGACCGCTCTGCCATCTATTATTTCTGGAAGAGTACAGATAGAAAATAAAATAAACGGGCAGGTGTTTTTTTCGTGCACAGCTGCGCCGGGGGGCCGGCCCTGGTTTGTTTTCAGTGGAGCCAGTACCTCACCGATTGGGGTTTTTGAGAATTGAGACAGCGAAGTGGAAGACCATCAGGGAGGAATTTGACCTGCTCTCAACAGCTTTGGTTTGTTCAATTTTGCCAATTTTCAATAATGGCAATTGATTTATAATGAGAAAATTCTTTTGGAGAATGAAGCTCCATTTCAAAGACCAATGATTAGAGCCCACGATTTTTCGTTTTTATTTTTCAGCAATTTCGTTTTGAAGATTTGAAATTTCGTTTTTTTTTGTGTTGAAATAAAAGTGAAATTTCGCTTTTATTCGTTTTTTTGTTTGGCCTTTTAACAGGCTAACTTGTCACAAAAATTGGTTTGTTGGGGTCCAAAAGAGGCAACAACAATTTGCAAGTGAAAATAAAAAGGCAAGGAAAAGAAAATTGCCTTGCAGATGTGTGTGGATGCCGGAATTGAACTGGTGCTCGGACAGGAATCTGATGGTGGAGGTGGGCGAAATCGTTGGCCAGTTGGGGCGGAGGGGAAAAGAGGAGGTGGGTTGAGATGTTGAGCAAAAAAAAAACAGATGGACATTTTGACATTTCCTTTTGATGTCTGGCAACCCAAGCGGCAACCAGGGGTTCTTGGTTGCCGGCTGTTAATTGACGCTTCGCGGTGACACTGCGCGAGTGAGGGGGGGAGATGGGAGGAAGTTAAGAAGCAAGCAAAGAAATGTGTGTGTTTTGAATATTTTGAATTCATCAATTTTCTTTCATTTCTGAGAGACAGCCTTGCATTTGGGGTTGTTCTGAGGTCATTGACTTTTCGTTTCCTCTCCGTTGACAAAATGAAGGGAACAGCACAGGGGGTCGGATTGCTGTGCAGCAAGGACAAAGAAAAGAAAATAAGATTCTGAGAACAGACCTCCCGCGGTTGTGTGACAAAAGCATGCATATTTGCAGTTGTTTGCGCTCCTTGTGTGCGGGAGCCCAGCAGAATGAAAACAGAAAAATCCCATTTCCTTGGATTTCCTGGAAAATGACTCATTTTCGCATTTTGTCAGTCGCGTGGTGTGGATTTCGCAGGAAAAGGACCAATTTCGTTGCATTTCGTTCCAAACAGGGAAAATCGCGCCATTAACTCCATTTTGCGATTTTTCGCGCAATCAATTCGGGGTTTTCGGACTTTCAGAAGCAATGATTGATGAAGAAATGTCTGAAAATATCAATTTACAGCATTTCGTTTTTTCGCGCTTATACCCTTTCTGCGAAAAATCGAGGGCTCTACCAATGATACAGTGATCATTAAAAATACTGACTGCCCCAATCCCAAAAATTGTGATTGCTGATTGATTTCCTCCCTGACTCAATATCTGAAGCAAATTGGACAAAACTGCCAAGAAGAAGAAGAAGAAGTAGAAGAAGAGTTGCATCAGCATATCTAGAGAATGAGAAGAATCAAGAAGAGCAAAAGTTGTGGTTGTGTTTGTGTTCAAGAACAACATGCAACAAAGCATCTAACCACACACCCACCTCCAGAGTTGCTGTTGACAACGACAATGGGTGGCAGTCCTTTTCTTGGAGGAATGAGACATTTCTGATGTGGAAGAAAGGTACCAGTTCCGCCAAGGGTGCCCTTTCGAGATGCTGCTGCTGCTGCTGATGATGACCCAGCAGGAAACGGGACATTGCAGGGACCTGAATGAAATGATGAAATGAAAATGAAAACGGAAAAAAGAATGCAAGCAAATCATAACTGACTGATAGGATGGATGCCAAACCACCGATCAAACTCAAACAAAACAAACACCCATACGCCAGGAGAGGAGGCCAAGAATAAATCCGAACAGAAGATGAAAAAAAAAGAAGTCTGGCATAGCAGAATGACACCCAATCCATTGACCCAGTCGGTCGGTCGTCGGTCGGTCAGTCATTCAGGCAGGATGTGGGTCCTGAATGGAATAATAATTAGGTAATTATTATTGTCGAATGGAGGAATACATATTTTTTTATTTTCTACACCCTCAATCAATCAATTCAACTGTTGAACTTTTTCAAATTTCTTGAACTTTTTCAAATTTCTTATCATTGAAAATTGATTTGAGGAAAACATCTACTGGCATGAATGTATGCCATGCCATGCCATGGCATTGCGGTACATTCATTCTCAGTCATACACACACACACACACACACCCTGTCTGAAATGAGGCATCAAACAAAATGAGAGTTGAAGCAGTGAAAAATCATCAGATGATTGTTTTTTCAACTCCACATTTTCAATTTTGATCTGAACATATTTTCACGACATCCATCACTCAAATCATAGGAATCTCAGAACGAAACAGTATTGCCAAAGAATGGCACATCATGTTTTTTGGCTTCCAGGAAAAGCTGGACTCTAGACAAGAGTCGGAGGGAGGGAGGGAGACAGGGGGTGGGTATAGACATTTTTGGGAAGTCCAAACTGCTGAGTAATTGCAGTGCAACCCTTATACGGATGATTGCAAGCATAATACATGCAACAACTTTAAAGTGTGCCAAATATTTTCAGAACACTAACAACAGAGAGATCATGACAGGGTTAACGCAAACTCCAGGGGTAAAACGAATACGAGGCAAATTTTTAGCATTGGATTAGGTAGATGGGGAAGATTTGCCTCGCATTGGCGTTACCTCCGGAGTTAGCGCTACTCCTGTCATGATCTCTTCACCATTAGTGAGCTGGGTATTTAAGGGGACCCCCCCTAAATTCTGCTTTTTTTTAACTACTTGCAACAGCATTTTGATTTTTGCAGAGTTGTTGGGCTCTTCAAGAGAAGTGTTTCAGGCCAAACCGATTTGTTCTAAGTCCCCTATTTTGGGGGTTATGGGGACACAACCCCCAAAAAAGTGCTCTCGGTAAAAGTTTATGGCTTGGAGGCAAATATTAAGGCAGGGTATTGAAACTTTGCATGTTGTTTCGAAGATGAAGAGTTCTTATTAAATTTACTTGAACTTTCTGGTATCTCACTTCTGAGCAGAGTTTTTGGGTCATGAAATGAGCTTAGCGAGTTTAGCGTAATGTCCTTCAAATCAAATCAAATAACTTAATTTGCAAGGACGATAGTCCAGGCGCAAATCAACACAAAACATTGATGGCGGCGGTAAACCTACAGAACAAGAGCTCAAAGAGTCAGAAGATTTTCAAATGAAGAGAAAGATGCACGTACTTACAACAATGATAAACAGTTGCATAGCAATGTTACTTCATCAGCCAAGATCTGACATTTCGTTTGAAGGTGCCCACACAAATATCACCATCTGTCCCAAAAACCTCAGAGCCAAGGGCATTCCAATCATTCACGGTCCTGACAGCAAAAGAATACTTCCCCACATTTTTGTGACAAGAAGCCGAATAGAGCTTAAAATCATGGTCTAGTCTACCAAAATGACTAGGTGGCAACAAAAACTCCTTTATGGAGGACCAGCCGCCTACATTATTCAGCCCCAAGAATAAACCAGCCAACCGAGCAACCTTCCTACGAGAAGTCAAAGAGCTCCACCCCAGCTCATGCATCATATCGGACACACTATCCAGTGGGGAGTATCTCCCTGTAACAAAACGGGCCGCCCTCCTCTGGACCTACCTCCTCAATTTGACTTATGTAGTAGGGATCCCACACAGTTGAGGCATATTCCAAAATTGAGCGAACCAAGGAAAAATACACCTTCTGTTTTATCTTTTTGCTGGCACAATAAAATGTACGCCTAGCAAAATACAGGGCGGCATTAGCTTTTTTTGTTGAATTCTTTTATATGTTCCTCCCAACTCAAAGACTTTGTAAAAGTAACACCAAGGTATTTTGTCTTATCAACTGCAGGCAAGGCTATACCATTAACAGAGTACGAGGTGCATTTCAAAAGTCTTTGACGTTTCCTTCTTGAAGAAAAACTACATGAGATAAACCTTTGAAACTTTGTCACTTTGTAATCTGATGCTTTCGCTGTAAATGTGCCAAATTTCAGCAAGTTTGCACTGTTTGTTTCGTTTTGGCCCACATTTCCGTGGAGGTCGTTGTGGGCACTGGGTGAAATTGATGAATATTTTCAATTGTCGAGCAAAAACGGTCAATTTTCGCACAATGAAGCATGAAAAGCCAGATGCAATTTCACCACAATTCCAGGGTGTCTTCAGTGATTCTGTCCTGTCTAAAAATGATGTCAGAATTTCGGTCCTTCCACTAAACGGAGGCAGGGAGGCTGCCAAAGACGTCGAACGATCATTCTGACCTCGGAAACTGCTGCTGCAGGTCAGAATGAGCGTTTGACATCTTTGGCAGCCTCCCTACCTCCGTTTAGTAGAAGGACCGAAATTCTGACACCATTTTTAGACAGGACAGAATCACTGAAGACACCCTGGAATTGTGGTGAAATTGCATCTGGCTTTTCATGCTTCATTGTGCGAAAATTGACCGTTTTTGCTCGACAATTGAAAATACTCATCAATTTCACCCAGTGCCCACAATGACCTCCACGGAAATGTGGGCCAAAACTAAACAAACAGCACAAACTTGCTGAAATTTGGCACATTTACAGCGAAAGCATCAGATTACAAAGTGACAAAGTTTCAGATGTTTATCTCGTGTAGTTTTTGTTCAAGAAGGAAACGTCAAAGACTTTTGAAATGCACCTCGTAACAACTAGGATGGGGGGCATTTTTTGTAGTGAAACAAAGAACAACACACTTATTTTCATTCAATCTCATACCCCACTTTTTGCACCAATCAAAAATTTTGTTCAGATCAATCTGGAGTTGTAAAGAGTCAGCAGGGGACCGTATCTCATTTGAGATCACACAATCATCAGCAAAGAGATTTATCTGGCATCTCGCGACCTCTGGAAGATCATTTATGAAAATAGAGAACAGCGTTGGTGCCAAAACACTCCCCTGTGGGACCCCGGATGTAACAGCCTGTACTGAGGAAAAACTCCCATTTATGCACACTTGCTGAAAACGCGAGTCTAGAAAATCTGATAACCATCCGATGACAGGGGAAGATAGCAAATTTAAACCATTGAGTTTTTCAAGCAATGCAGCATGGGGGACTTGATCAAAAGCCTTCTCAAAGTCAAGAAAAATCGTGCAAAAGCCTTCGGCGGTTTATTGCCTGGTGCAGCCAAGTTATCACTCATCAAAGATGGAACAAAGTTCTAGTGAATTTTTGAAGATGATAACCCCTTGAACAACCCCTCAAAATTTCACTTTTTTATCTCCAACCATTTCGGAGTTCAATTCAGTTGAATTTTGTGCAGAGACAAAAAAGACGTATCTGAGAAAAATGCACTTTAAAGTTGACTTACGAGACAGAAATAGTTGATGTACTCCGAATATGATCCGCTAAGACAGGTCTCCACTAAAACAGGCATAACTTTGCCATTTGTTGGACGATTTTAAAAAACTTGGGACTTTTTGGAAAGAGAACATCCAGCTATAGGACCCTATCAGATTTTCAAAAGTGATTTTTCTGAAAAAAAATGAGCAAATTTAGGGGGGTCCCCTTTGGGGGGACACCCCCGATAGCGGTAAGCTATCGTGCAATTTTTTTCGCTTTTTGGTTTTTCAGCAGATTTTGGTCAAACTTTGCACACACTTTGGGGTCACTTCACATAAAATCTTCATAAAATTTCACACTTCAAATGTTATTATTTTAGCAGCTGCGGACAATTTATACGGAGAAAAAGGTAGACCAAACTTTTGATTGATGCAGTGCTCAAACCATAAAAGCCAGAGACCTCAAGTTTGCACCAGTCACGAAAATTGATTCAGAACTTGGCTAAAGAGGTCACCAACCTGATGCCCGAATTCACTTTTGCACCATTATTAAATTATTAATGTCTATCGCGGCAAAAAGTGGCAAAGTTTTACTGCCATAATTTGAAAATGCACTTGTATCATTGAAACAACACAAGATAGTCCGTTTTTGACCATTCTAGCTAACCCAGGACACTTTTTTTACACAAGAAGCCAATTTTAACCTTTTATGCTGTTCCCAATCTGAGATTTTGCATTTGAAAGTTTGCCAAACATGAAAAATCTTTGTTCCGTCATCCGTGTAAATTCAAGATTTGTGAAGAAATGACTTTTTTATCAGAAGAAGGTTGCCATTTGACACACTTGTGTAAAAAAAGCTCTCAATTTGGCTAGAATGGTCAAATTCAGTAAAAAACTTGTTGCTTCCTATGCAACAGTAATTTTTCTGAAAGAGCATTTAGGCCTACTTAAAAAATCAATATCATCGAGATGCCTTCCCATTTGAGTCTGTAATTTATAAACCTCATGGATTTTGAAAAAACCGTTTGCACCACTGGTATCAGCAGAGTTTCAAGCATAAACCTACCTAAAAAGCCAGAAATGTCATTTTCAGCCATTCTACCGTCCAAAGGTCCACCCCCCCCCCCCCTAAAAATGTCTAGGCACAATAAATAAAACTTGGGCCAGACATACGGATGGAACATACCTGGTGGTGTGGGTAGCCGTTTAAGACGCTTGTGTCTCTTGTAGTGTTCGTGTTCACGATCCTCGTAGGAATCCAACTCAGTGAGGTCACCCCCAGGTCGAATACCATCTGAAAACATCACCTGCTTTGGTTCACCTTTCGATTTGGAGCCTGAAACAAAAGAAAAGAAGAAGAAAAAACTCAAAAGCCAAAATAAACATAGGCCTACTGTCCTCCTCATTCAAGGAGCTGACCAACATGTTTTGCAAAAAGAACGATGAATTGAGCACCTTCAGCGGGGAAAAAGAAGAAGTTTCCTGAAAACAACTTTTGTCAAACGGCATCACCAATAAGCTGAAGCATTCCAACAATATCTGATTTTCTGAAGGGCACACATATATGACAGTCTTAAACACTGAGGTAAATGAATAGCTGGTGCTGGACTCTTCTGCCACAATTGCGGCAGGACTGATGTTAGTGATGTTCTCACAGGTTCAGCTGGGCTGGGTAGGTCTTGTTCGATGACGGTTCAACCCTACTCTGTCGTCTGTCTTTACAATTTCTGAATGATTCTACTTAGCTCCTCCAGCCTATCTGGGTGGGTCTCTTCAAAATTGTGTCAGAAGAGTACCTAATAGCACCAGCCTTTCATTTCATTACCTCATCATAATGCCTTCTAAGAGTTTCAGAAGCAAAAAATTTTCCTGCTGACCTCCTGAATGGTTTTAATTTCCCAACTTCGGGAAAGAAAAGAAGCATGTGTGTGATTGTGATCGAGTTTCCTGTGAATGTTGCTTTGTTTTGTTTTGTTGTGCATGATCCTAAACATGAAAGCAGCATAGCACCGTTGAAAAAGAAAAACCACTTACTTTTGTTTGTTAGCACAGTACCTCCCTCCTTCCCCCTCTCTCTCTCTCCTC
>JASGXE010015714.1:0-10590 GCA_030068105.1 Sinentomon sp. SZTP_YWyxl | reverse complement strand
GCAAAAATCTTCATTAGCAATTTTTACATGTATGGGTACATTAATTTCGCCGCTACTGTTCAAGCAGATACAAGTGCTTCTGACTAAGCCACTTTCCACACATTGGCCTGCCTAATAACATTTTATTTACGTTCTCCAGTGGTATTGCTCTTGCCTGTAATTGCAATTTTCCAACTGTTCGAACAAAAAAAGAAATGTTGCTAACAAATGATTTGAGACACCCTGTAGAAAAGATACACACCTCAGCTGATATGTACACCTCAGGTTTACACATGCCTACCTTGTACAACCACTTACGACTGCAGTGGGAGAAACATAAATGTACCCATGCATGGGTTTTTACCATTCTGTCGCCTCCTAAACATGTGTTTCATTCTTATGCAGACGGTAGAAATTAAAGTGCCAGATTGCAACCAAACCAAGCTTTCTGGAGGTGTCAGATGTTGGCCTTGGTTCTTGAAGAGGATCTTTAATTTCCACAGCATAGATTTTTCACTAAAATCTGAACAGTCACAAATTTTTCCATGTATGAGTACATTGTTGTTTCTTCCAGTGAACACGCAAACAGGTATGATAGGTACCTGTTTGTATGTCAAGTGGGCCCAATAGAATTTGGGCCTACTTGAATAAAAACTTGAGAATAATTTGTGTCTGGAAATTAAAACGAAGTAGAAGGTTGAGGCATGGGTCTAGCAGACTTAAAAATTTGGGTTTTTTTTTTTTCAAAAAGTACACGTGTTTTGATTCTTGCTGCTAACTTGGAAAACAAAATCAAAAAAAGAAAAGTCCAAAACACCATGCCGTGGTGGTTTATCCAATGAAGATCCTTCTGAGGAGCAGAAAAATAACTTACGTTTCTGAGTTCACTCCTAGTACCTAGTTGGACTTGGAAGCACTCTTTGTGAAGTTAGTCTGGGGAACTGTCCCTTTTTCCAAAAATATTGTTTTTGCATGAACCGCGGCTTTTTGCTGAGTGGTTTGATACCCCACATTACTGGAAAGGTTTTATACATTTTATACACGTATTATACGTGAGTATAATACGTGCCTTATTATACGTAGGTTTATACGTTTACCCATCCCTGGTCGGAAGATTAGGTCAGGTTGAGATAGATAACTTTAAAAGTTGTAATCGTAAGAAATGAATTTTGTGCCGTGCAGAAGTCTTTTGGGCCGTGTGTGTCGACCCGCAATTTGGGCAGCTTTCGAAAACGCAAAGATGCACCATCCTTTGCCCACACTCCCAAACCGTATTTCATGAAATCGGCCAGCCCACAAACCCAACTTAAAAGCAATGATCAATTTTCTGTTCAGAACATGCGACGTCTTTCATGGGGCCATATGGCCTCCATTGCTCCACTGATCATTTCCAAAAAAGCTACAGCTTTGAAATTTGAACACTGGGTTCGGTTTGTTTACACACAAACGCGATTTCTATGCCAACCAATATAACCAAACCAAATCTAACCCACAATGGCCTGCTTTACGAGATGGCGGGAGAGATGGGGAGGGAGAGACATGGGGAGAAACTGTGATGAGAGAGAAATGGGGAGAAAAAAGTGTGACAAAGGGACTGGAAATATGAATACTTGCAAAATGTATGAGATTGTAAAATTACCAGAAATTCCTGCAGAAAAATAACAGACAACCTGAGAGTCACAAGTCTCTGATGAGAGAAACTGCACAGCAGCCGTTACAGCTGCACGGGGCAAAGCCCACTAGTTACACTTTTTACACTCCTCTCAGCCTAGTTCGCTGCTCAACCTGGTGGATGTGTGTGTGGCCGATTGCTGAATAGTGCAAATCCTCACAATCACTTGGGTTTCGGCCTGTGTGGTGGGTGTATAGCAGGGAAATCCAACTTGAAATGTCATATTTTTTGTCAAATATTCTTCCATTCATATCTGCAATAAATTTCCCACGTGCAGTTCTGTTCTCTTCCAATTGATTTGTCACATGCAAGAAATCATAATCCCCACCCCAACCTCCAGTCAGACCAAAACAAAAATACCAACAGATAAATGAAACGCAACTCAACTGCAGCATAGCTCACCTGGATTCATTTCTTTGCAAGCATTCAAAGCTACCCTGTGGACCTTCAAAGTCGGAACTCGATGAAAGGTCAAAGTTGAAGCAGTGCTGATTCCCATCGGCAGAAGGGATAGTAAGTCGCTGAAAAAGAAGGAAAATAAAAAATTAATCATCCATGTCGACCTGCATGCATGCTCTCAATTTGTAACGACGAATACTTGCAAAATAACAAGTGTATAGTGGCGGTGGAATTAATGAACTCGTACATGTAAAAATTGTGATTCAGTGAAAATTTTGTAAAAACTCAATACTGCAGAAATTGAAAATCCCATCAAACAACAAAGTCTGACTCCTCTGAAAGCTTTGTTGAAATCTGGAGCTTTAATTTCTTCCGTCTGTAGAAGAGTAAAAGAAACAAAAGACGTTTCGGAGGCAACAGATAAATGAAAAAAACAAACGTACAAGTACGAGTACACTAAAGTGCGTTCACAATTTGAAGACCTCCAGAGGATTAAAAATAAAGCATAGGGATGCCGTATCCCTGCACGTTATTGGGCTCCTTATTTTTAATCCGCTGGAGGTCTAAAAGTTTGAACGCACTTTAATTCTGTTGCCACTATTATACAGTGAGCTTATTGATTGCATTGTTCAAAACAGTGGCACAAAAAAACACTGGGATGATCCGAAAATACAATCGCATTTTCATTCATGCATTGCACACACTCAAAATTTAAGGTGACAAAAAGAATGCAATCCATGAATGTGAATACATTGTGGTGTATAATCAGCTTAACGTTGGCACCATGAAGTGCTGACAAGAAGATCACACAAGACCCTCTGTCTGCAACTTAATCGACATTCAGACAATCATAATTACGGGGACAAAAAAACAGCTAGTATTGCATACATGAATGCAGGAAGTGTGTGGTTAGCTTAGCAGCATGAGCAAAAGAAAGGTCAACCAATTTTGCATGAATTCAATTGCATCAGACCAGATCGCCAATGTCGGAATAATCTTTGCCAAAGCATGCATACGAATAGGTACCAATCGGCGATGAAATATTAACAATCATGTTGATGCTGAGGTGTGTGCAGTAAACTTAACAACTGCATTGTCAAGTGTCAACAAAATCATCAACAAGCATCTTCTAAAATAGACAAATAGCAAAATCCAAACAATCAATTTTCAGTCGGTGAAGGAAAAATGGAGTTGGTGGGCCCCGCATTCGCAAATGCAGTCGGTGACTGGCCAGCTCAAATGTAGCATTGTCAAAAAAACTTGCCGGCTCAAATGTAGCATTGTCAAAAAAACTTGCCAGCTCAAATGTAGCATTGTCAAAAAAACTTGCCAGCTCAAATGTAGCATTGTCAAAAAAACTTGCCAGCTCAAATGTAGCATTGTCAAAAAAACTGGCCAGCTTGAATGTAGCATTGTCAATAAAACTGGCCAGCTCAAATGTAGTATTGTCAAAAAACTGGCCAGCTCAAATGTAGCATAATAAAAAAAAACTGGCCAGCTCAAATGTAGCAGTCAGAAAACTGGCCAGCTCAAAATGTGGCATTGTCAAAAAAACTGGCCAGCTCAAATGTAGCATTGTCAAAAAAACTGGCCAGCTGGAATGTAGCATTGTCAAAAAAACTGGCCTGCTCTAATGTAGCATTGTCAAAAAACTGGCCAGCTCAAATGTAGCATTGTCAAAAAAACTGGCCAGCTCAAATGTAGCATTGTCAAAAAAACTGGCCAGCTCAAATGTAGCATTGTCAAAAAAACTGGCCAGCTCAAATGTAGCATTATCAAAAAAACTGGCCAGCTCAAATGTAGCATTGTCAAAAAAACTGGCCAGCTCAAATGTAACATTGTCAAAAAACTGGCCAGCTCAAATGTAGCATTGTCAAAAAAACTGGCCAGCTCAAATGTAGCAGTCAAAAAAACTGGCCAGCTCAAATGTAGCATTGTCAAAAAAACTGGCCAGCTCAAATGTAGCATTGTTGCCAACTCTCTGAACATTGGCTTGCATGAGGCACACAATCAAACTTCAAAATCAGTGGCAAAAAAAGAAGAAACCCACACATCTAAATGCAGAAGAATGATACAGTGGCTACAACCGTAGGTATAGGGTTAACTACACAAATATCATAAGCGGAAGCATCAATACGAGACTATGTGAAATCGACCGCAACAACACATTTGTTCAAGCAGCAACTCAATTTTCGACCAATCATGGAAGATGCAATAGCCTTCACTCAAGAATAATGCAGTAAATGTATTGGCAGCATAACAGCAGCATTGTCAAATTTTATTGTCAACCAATAAGATCTTTATCCAAGTCATGTTGTCTCCAACTGGGAAAAACTATTGGGTCAGATCACAGTTCCCACTTCCTACTTCTCGACTACATGTGGCTCGCTGACCTTATACCTACAACAGACAAGCATATTATCAACAGGTGGACACAAAGTAGATTGAAAGAAAATAAGTGCCAAAGGAGACTAAATACTAGGCTAGTGACAAAAATAGACAGCGATGGGGTTAGATTCAATAAAGAAATCAGAAAAGACAAGCCACAATTTATGTCCCACAAACTTGTGGGCAGGCCAGGCGTTCAACAGGAATTGTTCATGGAAACACTGAAAAGGGCAAGAATCAAGAATTCAAATATGAAGGGAGTGTACGGTCAGCTTAACGGTGGCATTGCCAAAGCAGCATCAAAAAGATCTTCGGCCGCATTCCCCAAAGCCACTCACCCTAACCATACGCTTGAAAATAGCCAATTCCACATTCAGATGAATCTTCAAAGGGAATATTGTTGTTAGTAGAAATAAAATTTTCCAGCAGAAATATTTGCATGGAATTGGTTGGAATACATACGGCCACTTGTGAATTCAACAGGGAAGACCACAGGCGAACTCAACTTTTATCTCAGTGACGAATTTTAATTAATGACCTGCAATCGCCAATGCCATCTGTGTACGGTCAGCTTAACAATGACAGCACACGTCAATGACATCTGTGCACGGTCAGCTTGACAATGACAATGTTTGTTGTTCTTATAAAATCAATAATGGCATCTCCAATATCTCTACACAATGTCATTTTTGCAAGTGCTGAACACTTCTGAAAACCGTTAAGGCGTAAGAGAACTCCTCACCCGAACAGACAATAGGCCGGAGGCCAAATGTTAATAAGGCCACTAACTAGGGAGGTTGCATGAGACGCCAGGACAGGCATTCAGTTTGGATTTCAGGGCAGGCAAATTTCAGTTTGGGCACAATAAATGATGCACATCTTTTGATTTTTGGATAAAAAGAGGTCCAGCAATCATACATTTTGTTAAGTTCCTGCAACCTTTCTTCTTGTCTCTGCTGAACTTTACATCATCAGATGCTTAAGTCCAGACCAGACAATCAACTCATCACACTGTCTGCTTAAAATCTGATGAGATTTGGATCTGAAAATCATTTGAGAGTTGTCCGCCCAGACTTCATTAGCTTTGCTGCCTCAGTTTTGTGGCAGTGGCAAATGGGAAGAACAGAATTTTTGGGCTGCAATGTGGGAAATCAACTTTGTCATCAATGAGAACAATCATTTTGTGCGTTCTGAAAAATCCTATTGCAAAGTCCAATGAAATGGAATCCGTTCATTGACAACCCACATGGGATTGATGTGCCAGTGTTTGCAACTATTCCATTCGGGGGACATTTCAGTTGTCTAAGCTCACACACAATACCCACTTGATCTGTATCATCTGCATCACCCATCTGCTAAATGAATATTAAATGTGCAATATATGAATATGAAGTTTATCATGTGGCTGTCTGTCAGCTGACGACTTTGACCAGAAGTAAGTTGGGAGAATGAGTGAGCCAGAGTGAGCCCTGAACAGATCCAGTCAATATCATCAGCATCACTGCTAAGACACCAGAAGAGGTATTTAATTCAAACAGACATACGAAGGTACGCAGCATGGATTGGGTCTGGGTCTGTGTGTCCCCACCCAGATTCAAAACCGGATCTTGTCCTGTCCTGTCCAGTCCCAGTCCGATCAATAATAATATGCAGAGACCACCACACCCATTTGATCGGTGGTCTCACTGGCTGCTTGCAGCAGATCAGAAGATCAGCGCTCAGCAGAAGCCAAAGACAGAAGAGAAGGCATCACTGACACAGAGTCAGAATCAAGCGCAAAACAACTGAGGCACAAGGTGCTGCACGGCCGGTTGTTTGGCTTGGTTTGATTTGGTGCCTACCCATTGCAGACTCTGACTCTGATGATGGTCAATTACTGACTGCTGTCCACTTTGTCTGTCTGTTTGTTTGTTTGTTGATGGACAAATCAAAACCAAACGCAAATAGAGGGCAAAGAAAGGAAGTTGATCCCTTTTCTTTTGCCTTTTATTTAACACCGACACATGCGAATATTATGCACAACCAACACCCGTTGCAGAAAATACATTTTTTTTTTTCTTGCTGATGAAGACTGACTTTTTTTTTTTGTAATCCAAGTTCACTCTTTCACAAACACATAATGACTGCATCTTATGGTGCAAAGAGACCCAGCCACTTGGAAGCATCCCGACCCCCTTGCCTACCACCTTTTGCTCGCCCCTTCAGTGGCCTCATACAGACCAAAAATCCACTATGTAATCGTGCCTGCAATAAAACAGGCAAAAATCTACAAAAAATTCAACGTGCTGTGATTAAAGCGAATCAAAAAGTGTGCAGATTCAGTCTTACAAAGAAAAGAAGGCAGAGAAAGAACCAATGTTTCTCTTTAATTCGGCATGGATGAAAACATGGGGGATAACCTGATACATTTAAAATTATAGGAATCCAAGGGCCCCATCTAAAAGTGCATGGAATTTGGAACCACACATGGAATAATGAATCCTTTACAGGACAGCTAAAACTGCACACATCTAGGACCTCTCTGAAACTGAATGGGACCCTCATTCATGAAAATGATAGGAATCCAAGGGACCCTGCTAAATGTGCATGGAATTTGGAACCACACATGGAATAATGAACAGGGTTGAGCATAGGGGGTAGGGGGGTTAGCCCCCCTGGCCTTCGGCCGAGGTTACCCCCCAGCCTTTTTCCGAGGGTACCCTTGGCCTTCGGTCAAGGGTACCCTCGGAAAAAGGTGGGAAGAGTCCTGGTGTGTGCAGGGCACAAACCAGGACTTCAATAGGTGGATTGTTTCTTTTGTATCTACTTTCTGTTTTGATTCCCCTGCCGAAACAGGCTTGGGGGGTGGTAGGGGGGGTAACCTCGGCCTTTAGCCGAGGTTACCCCCCCCCAACCACCCCCCAAGAATGTTGCTATTGAAGTCCTTTCTGGTGTGTGCTCTGCACAACTTCCTGGTGTGTGCTCTGCACACACCAGGAAGGACTTCAATAGCAACATTCTGTTTCGTTTGTACCTACTTCCTGTTTTGACTCCCCTGCTGGAAAAAGGCTAGGGGGGGTAGCCTCGGCCTTTGGCTCAGGTTACCCCCCCCCTAGCCTTTTTCCAAGGGTACCTTTTGCCGAAATCCTGGTGTGTGTCCTGCACACACCAGGAAGGACTTCAATAGCAACATTCTGTTTCTTTTGTACCTACTTCCTGTTTTGACTCCCCTGCTGGAAAAAGGCTAGGGGGGTAAACTCGGCCTTTGGCTCAGGTTACCCCCCCTAGCCTTTTTCCAAGGGTACCTTTTGCCGAAATCCTGGTGTGTGTCCTGCACACACCAGGAAGGACTTCAATAGCAACATTCTGTTTCTTTTGTACCTACTTCCTGTTTTGACTCCCCTGCTGGAAAAAGGCTAGGGGGGGTAAACTCGGCCTTTGGCTCAGGTTACCCCCCCTAGCCTTTTTCCAAGGATACCTTTTGCCGAAATCCTGGTGTGAGTCCTGCACACACCAGGAAGGACTTTAATTGCAAAATTCTGTTTCTTTTGTCCTTCCTGTTTTGATTCCCCTGCCGGAAAAAAACTAGGGGGGTAACCTCGACCTTCGGCCGAGGTCACCCCCTGTAGCCTCTTTCTGAGGGCAACCTTGGCTGAAGTCCTGGTGGTGTGCCCTGCACACGTCAGGACTTCAATAGCAACATTCTGTTTCTTTTGTACTTTCTGTTTTCATTTGCAGATAATGGTAAAATGAAAAAAAAAACTCAAAGAAAGTCGTGTCTAACAGTTATTTCCTTGCTCCATCTATTGCGACTGCAGACCCTCCAGGATAAGAAAAAAAAAGGACCTGAAATGTCGTAAAATGGCATCTGAGGACCCCTAATTTTTCAAAAAAGCTTCGGCTTTTGGGGGACGCTGTCCCCCAAACCCCCTGCCGGGGGCGCTACCCCATGGACCCCAGACCCCCTGCATTTTCGGTGCCATACCCCCCCCCCCCCGTCGAAGACCTGTTTACCCCCCTCTAAGGTACCCTACCTTGCCCATCCCTGATAATGAATCCTTTATTGGACAGCAAAAACTGCACACATCTAGGACCTCTCTGAAACTGAATGGGACCCTCATTCATGAAAATGGTAGGAATCCAAGGGACCTTGCTAAAAGTGCATGGAATTTGGAACCACACATGGAATAATGAATCCTTTATAATACAGCTAAAACTGCACACATCTAGGACCTCTCTGAAACTGAATGGGACCCTCATTCATGAAAATGGTAGGAATCCAAGGGACCCTGCTAAAAGTGCATGGAATTTGGAACCACACATGGAATAATGAATCCTTTATAGCAGGGTTGCTTGATTTAATCACGATTTAAATCAAGGGGTCCAATTTAAATCAAAATGATTTAAATCATTTGATTTAAATCAGATTTTTTTTTTGCCTCCGATTTAAATCGATTTTTTTAATTTTTCTTTCGTTTAAAATTATTAAAATTCCATGGTTTTGTGACATCTGAATTTATGAATTGCATGACAGTGCATACCTAATGGTAAAAGCATTCTGAATAGCGGGCTGAGATCTTTTGCTTTGGCTTTCGATTTAAATGGAGATTTTAATCCGGTTTAAATGGAGCGACATTTTTTATTGCAGCCAAAACAGAGATCAATTATTATGCCAAAATTTCAAATAGGCCTAGGTGACTATCAGCTTATCTGCATTGGGGAAACTTCTAAACAGTGATTGGGCTGTGTGTGCTTCTGTCCATTAAAATTTTGATCAATATTTGCTTTGTAAAACCTAACCTAAAAGTAGGGATTTGTGAAATGTAGGTACCAACAACATTAGCAAAGAAAAATGTGGGTGACTGAAGATGTGTTTGGTACTGACCTTGCCTCACTGGTCAGTCATCACTCATCAGTCCCCCTTCCCCAGCTAGAGTTGTATGAGGCTTCAGAGAGGGATGATCTAGCATTTCGACAGTTTACTTTGACCTTTGTGCAGATAACCTTGCACTTGGTACGTTCAATATGAGATTGAAAATGTTGCCAACTGTTGGTTCTGCAGGTGTAGTCCAGTGTTACGCACTTCCACCTGTTGGTTCTGCAGCTTTATTTTGTGTTCCGCACTTTCCGCAATCAATTGCACATCTGTAATTGGGTTGCTCACTTCCAACTGTCGGTTCCGCATCTGTAATCTAGAGTTCCCCACTTCCAATTGTTGATTCCACACTGCTTTCCTCATGTTCCGTACTTCCAAATGTCGGTTCAACACCTTTAATATCTAGTTCCGCACTTCCAACGGCCGGTTCCGCACCTGTAATCTTGAGTTCGCACTTCCAACCGCCAGTTCCACACCTGTTTCCAGATGTTCTGCACTTCCAACTGTCGGTTCCGCACCTGTAATTTGAGTTCCGCACTTTCAACTGTCAGTTCCGCACCTGTAATCTTGAGTTCGCACTTCCAACCGTCAGTTCCACACCTGTTTCCAGATGTTCTGCACTTCCAACTGTCAGTTCCGCACCTGTAATTTGAGTTCCGCACCTGTAATCTTGAGTTCGCACTTCCAACCGTCAGTTCCACACCTGTTTCCAGATGTTCTGCACTTCCCAACTGTCGGTTCCGCACCTGTAATTTGAGTTCCGAACTTTCAACTGTCAGTTCCGCACCTGTAATCTTGAGTTCCGCACTTTCCACTGTCAGTTTCGCACCCGTTTCCAGATGCTCTCTTGGCGCGGAACTGACAGGTGCAACCGTCGGTTCCTCACCTCTAATCTTGAGTTCCGCACTTGCAACTGCCCGTTCCACACCTAGGTCTTATCTAAAGTTCCACATTTCCAACTGTCGTTACCGCACCTGTAATCTTGATTTCTGCACTTACAGCTATGGGTTCCACACCTGTTTCCAGATGTTCCTCGCTTGGTTCTGCGCCTGAAATCGTGATTTTCCCACTTGCAACTGGCGGTTCTGCACCTGCAATCTTGAGTTCCGCACTTCAAAATGTCGTACCCTCCCAAGTAATCTTGAGTTCCGCATCAACAGCTGACGGTTCCGCACCTGTTTCTAGATTTCCATGCTTGCAACCATCGGTTCCGCGCTTGCATCTGTCAGTTCCACACCTGTAATCTTTAGTTTCACACTTCCAACTATCGATACTGCACCTGCAATCTTGATTTCTG
>JASGXE010015713.1:0-10880 GCA_030068105.1 Sinentomon sp. SZTP_YWyxl | reverse complement strand
TTAAAATGTAAGCAATCAATGGGGGAAAGAGAGGAAACAAGTTAAAATCTGGGCACATAAATGGAATCCCCTATGGACTTCTGGCGAGGGAACAATGTTTACACATTGGTACCTACCTGAACATTTCTTGTCATTCTGGATTGCTAAAGGAGGACCATTCCAGACTAAAGAAGCCTATCGGTCCTGTTCCCCACTTTCCAACAACTGCTAAGCAGGCTACCTACATAGGGGCCTACTTATTTCAACGATAACAGAGGAGCATTTTGCGAAAGTAAAGGGTTGGTGTCTACACAAGGGCAGGCCCTTTAGGGGCCAAGGCAGTGTTGCTTACTGAGGGTATCATGGATGGTTTTAACCAACTTTACTGTCCAATGTTGGCCAGTGTCTTATCGTGTCTGCTTTAGACCAAATACCCCCACCTGGCACTGCCCCATTTGTGGAACAATCATTTGTCGTTCACCACTGAATTTTGGGCACTTTAAAAGGCAGTGTGCCTCATCTCCCACCTCCCTCAACTCGCAAAGCACACAGTACCAGCTCTCTTGTGGGTCTGTGTTTTTGCATCTGCTAGGCATGATGTGTTCTAACTTCTAAGTTCTAATGATGCAGGTTTAGACTTATCAGACCAGACAGTGTTTCAAAGCACTACCAGACTACATAACAAATTGACACAAAACAGCAATGCTTTTGAAGGTTGAGGTGAACATAAGTACAAAAAATGTCAACATGGAAGAAAGTGCAAGAAGTCAACCATGATGCACCAGAACACACGATAAAATAGAAATAAGAAATTCCACGGAACCTGAGGCCATAAGGGCCTGTTGATTGGCATTATCCCATGCACTGACCTCACTTTGAGGTCCTATCTTGCTGTGCAGCACTGTAGCATGAGGTAGGTACTCCGGCAATTGCCTCGCATGCGCTCCACCTCCCCCCGGTCAGGTCTTGAAATGGCCAGGCCTGGCTAAGTTAGGTCTGGTTTGGCCAGCATAGGCCTGTGGTATGTAGGTAGCATATATTCATTACCTAACCTAACCAAACCCAACCCAATCACACTGATCAAATCCGACAAAAGAAGGCAGAACGCATACGAGTCGACTACCAGGTACTCCTACCAATGTAGGTACCTAATTTTAACATCAACATGTTTGGAAAACACTCATATACCTAAGTTCTGCCCTGCTGGATACAGGAATTGCTCGTTTTACGTATTTAAGCCAAAATTTACTTTACCAGTTCAGCAAACCCTTTGACACGTGTTATATTGCTGGTTTTAAAAAGATCTACTACTTTTGCCGCACTAATATTGGACAAAATGAATTGTGGAAGATACCTACTCCGTATGTTGGAGAATTTTGGACACTTAAGTGCATAATGTACCTCATCTCCTATTTCCTCCATCTCACACATCTGACAAACGCCAATTTTATCAGCATCTTCCATTGGTGTGGCAGGATTCCGCTTCTGATTTACTGGCAGGATCCTACCACACAGGAAACGAATCAGTGCAAGCTTAAGGTGGTCTGGTATATCTTTATTTAAGATTGTACCATTTCCAAATACATCCCTAATTTTTGAGTACAGGATACCCCTTCTACTCCTGGTCATCGAAGTATGCCAGGCCTGGATAAACTGGTCTCGCATGCGTGAGACCACTGCATCTTTCTGTTCCCTTTCATTGGAGAAAAGTGGGTAGTTAAACTCAAAGAGGCCTCCCAGCCCAAGGTTCTTTAGAAGGTTATCCATTGTCTGAAACCTAAAGCACAAACCAATTTTGACATTTTGTGAGACAGTTCTACTTCAACATGACATAGGCATGTCAAAATATTTGGACGTGTGATTGGCAATGCTTGGCATGAAAAAAAGTTTCCCATTTATTCAACTTTGTAATCTTTGAAATTAAATGTGATAAGTCCCAATCTTGAGGTCCAAACAGGCTTCGGGAGTTTGGCCAGATTTGATCAAAGCCATGTCACCAGCATCTTCAGGGACCTTCTGAAGCCTTCTGCCTACGCAAAAATGACACTTGGAGATCACTATCCGCTGGATTACCTGTATCTGCCTCTGCGTACTTGCAAACAATTATGCCGACAAAATACTTTAGTGTCTTTTTTCTGCAAATTTTACCAGGATGTAGTCAGCAACTGCAAGCTCTTCTGGTGATGCAGGAGGTTGAACGTCTGGTTTGATGCCCCATCTTCCAACTGGTTAGGTGTCAATGTCAGAGTCCAGATCACTCTGCGTTGCTCACGCCTGTGGTCTTGCAGTCTTGTAGTGATGGCTTTTGATGAACAAGTCAGGTCCTGTAGCATTATTCGTTTGCCTGGAGCAACAAAATTACTTCCTTTTGCTTGCGTGGCGTGGGTTGCGAATCCCAGACAATATATCAATCACACATTCCGACATGTCCAAAGTTGGACATCCCAAGTAAGGACATGTCCAAAGAAACCCCAAAAGCATGGGACTCCAAGGTGTAACTTTGGACAAGGCTTGAATGGAAGCAGGCAACACTGCAGTTAACCAACTGTTGTTGATTATCTTCATGGTACTTTCCTTATCTGAATTTGCAGCATTTGACATACAAATCAATTACCATATTGGCTGGCCAGATCTTAGTTACGCAGCCCAGAAAAAGCAATTTTTTTGGATGCTCCTTCTTTCAGGCTATAATTTTATGAAAATCAAGATGTAAGGAGACAATTCTCTGCAGAAATGCTTTTTCTGAGTTCAAAAAATCGTAAAACGTTCCCACATCTTCAAATATTTTTCAGGATTCCCTACACTGTGGCATTTAGAAAACTTTTTCAGTTCGTCCAAAGTTACCTTTGATGTCCAAAGTAGCCCAGTCTTACGGTAGGCTTTAGAACTGGAAATGCCTCTCCGAGACACTCTGTTACAAGAGATAGGAGTCTGGAGTACGTAAATTTTAAAAGTACACAAAATTTTGGTTAAGTGGAGAAAATTTCAGCCCTCTAGCTTAAAAAGTGGCTGAGGAGATGTCATTTGAAGTTGTCCGATGGAGCGGAAAACCTATTCTGAAATAAATGCGTTACTGGCGCGAAAAAGCAACAAGCGTTTATGCTTTCTCGCTAACTTGAAACGGTCATATCTTCACCATTTCTGGGCCAAAATCAATCTTTTTTGGCTCAAAACATCCGGAAAACGATGAAGATTCTGGCCAGCACATTAAGAAAAATGCAAAAATTCCAAAATGATGCCAAATTTAGGTAGTTCCCCCCTTAAACATAAATCGGAATGAAATAGGTAGGTAATCAATCAAATTAAAATCAAATTAAAATGTATATAGGTAATTACAAAAAAAAATCATAAAAAAGGTAGGTAAGGTGGGAAACAACTCATATCATGCAGGGACACCTATTTCTGGCTAGATAGGAAAATCAGATGCTTCTAGAGGTTGATGATCAAGTAGTGGGGCACCAGCCAACAAACCACAACAACCTTGTTTCCCATTGGTCAGTACACACCCACCCCTCTTTTAAAAGGAGAAATCACACTGAAAACGAGAGATATAGCAATGACAGCCGGTAGATGGCACCCCACATGGGAGGAAAAAGTTTTGTGGGCATGCGAGAATGTTTAAAAAGTGGTTCAGAGTGAGCAAGTTATCCTCATGCAAAATTGCTCATATTATTTTCTTTTGCATGACATGTATGTTACCAAGATTACGTTTAGATGAATTTGCCCACGAGATAATGGCATACTCCAGCTTTGATTGCACCATTGCCTTATATACCTACGATAACCAGTGTCGGTATCAGATCGGTATCAGATTTACTCTGTTCTACAGGTTTTCATGCCATAAAGGCAATCATCAATTGTGAACAGCAGAGGTTCATCATATACCAGGGAAGGGAGGGGAAGGGATGGGAAGGGATGGGAAGGGAACGCGACCGTCGGCTGCATTATCGAAAGGAGGGGTAAAGGGAAAAGGAGGGGAAAGGACCGCGAAGGCCTAGTCATATAGCAATCACTTCAGACACCCAAGCAGACACACACACATACACAACCAGGCAAGATCCAACCTCGAGCAAACTCTAACACTCATTTCCTCATGCATACCCAATCACAATCTCAAAAAAAAAAAAAGACACAAAAGTGAAAAAAAACAAGTTACCTAGTAAAAATTGTGTCCTTGTATCATACAGATATATTATTCTATGAATAACAGCGAACATCTAGCTAAAAAAAAACGAATTATTTTATCAACCTGTGAATTCCAGGAGCGGTTGGTGTCGAAGGTAATGCCTAAAATAGGGAGAACCTCCTCAACTCTTATTTCAATAAGATGATCATACCAATCATATTCTAGGTGGGATAAGACAGGAATTTTTTTCCGATTTGAATGAAAGATTAACTTTGAAAAAGTACTGAGGGTTTCTTGAAAGCCATTTTGGCTTTCATACCTCCCACTTACACGTAACTGTCAGGTTTTCTTGAATTTTCAAGATTTTGCAAATTTTCTAAACACTTGTTTTTGTCGCTTCCCCATTTCCCCTAATGTAAAAAAAAAAAAAAAAATTACAGCTTTTGTTTTTGAACTATTTATCACCATAAAATTATAACACATCCATTTGTTGAATGAACACACAGTTGAAAAGTACAAAATAGATTTCACATGTCTGGAAGCATAACTATAATTTCTGATGTCTCAGTGCATGAACATATTAAATTTATGAAGAAGACATGGACAAAACGAACAGTTTTTGAAACATTTTTTGTAGATACAGATATTTTGATCTCAAATTAGGAGTAGGGCCAAAACCATTCTTGAAAGGAAATTCCACCACACCTAATGGCTTTCTTTTTTGGGACAAATTTTTCAATAACAAAACTGCAAAGCATTTTGAATTCAACCCAGAGATCACTCAAGCTGCAGTCAGCACTCCCAAAATTTGAAGGGCGAAGATAAGAAACCTGTCCACCGCAACTTTATCATAACAATTAAAGCTGTAACTGGTTCTGGCACAGGCCGATTCTGGTGGCAGCAAGGATGGAGAAGCACAGCCAACCTGAAATACAGCATGTATCATTAAGTGATCACGGAGTCCAGCAACTGGTTCCACAGATAACAGATCGGACTTAGGGCAATGAAAAACTAGATCATTTGTGGACCCAGTTACAGGAGACAAAAGCATGTCTCTTGGCCGGGTAACAAAGTTAACTACCTGCTTTAGAGAGAATTGATCAACCCACCTCTAGAAACCCTCAGGATAATATTGAAAAGAGGGAGCAGATGCATCAACATTGAAATCACCCAACAAGAAAATGGGTGTGCTGCCACCAAACTGACCACATTTTAAGGCATGTATGGCAGTGAGACCAGAGACACTCAGTAAACATCTTAGAAAAACTTTCCAAAGGCAGATTCGGGGGACGGTATAAGAGTGTGAGAATAGTTGCAGGAAAAGAAGATTCTAATGCAATTATGATTAGCTCGAAGGCCTCACTTTTATAGACAAGCTTTGGCAGGAAATGGTGACGGATACCCAAGAGGACACCACCACCGAGCCGTGAGCGGTCCCTGCGAAACAGTGCATATTGGCTTGGGAGAATATCACCCTCGATACAGGACTCTTCAAGCTACGTTTCAGTAACTGCAATGCAATCCAAATTCAAAGAATCAAACACAGGCCTCAGAGCAACGCGTTTCGGCAATATACTACGGGCGTTGAGTACCATCAGAGACAGTTTAAATAAAATTTCAATTGATGGCTGCCCACATTATCCCTAGGTTGAAAAGAAGGCAAGAAAGCTGAAGCGAGGTGTGATTCCTCCCTAGCCGTTAGGCTAAAAAAGAATTGATGGACTGCACCAACCCGGCAGCAACTCTAGATGCGCCATTCGCTGAGTAGTGCAGGCCATCACTAGAAATTGCAGAAGCCTGTTGGACCCTCAAGTCGAGGAAATTGACATTTACAAGGTTCTGACATAAGTCCTGAAGTGAGTCGCCCTCAAGCCAACATTCCTCTGGACGCTGTTCAAAAGGCCAACTCCAGCTCCCACACACAGTTCCTCCTGCGACCAATGACCATATGTCAAAGCTGGCACCACAGCACCTTTCCACATCCATCCATCATTTCAGCAGGGCTGCAGAAAGTCGGGAGCACGGGAGCATTGCTCCCGGGACCGTTGTGGGCCGACTGGGATCGAAATTGGGCTGGAGCAAAAAAAAACGCTCTCCAACTTTTTCGGACGGGATGGAAACAGGGTTGGAAAAAAACATGTTTTTTTTTTTCTCAAAAAAACATAAAAAAAGGTGGTCCCTGAAAACCGGACAGCCGGACAGCGTTTAAAACATGTTTTTTTTTTTGTTTTAAACGTTTTTTCCATCTGTTTTTTTCCCGTTGTTTAAAACATGTTTTAAACAGTTTTAAACGTGTTCCAAAAGCTGCCAAGGCCAATTTTGCCTGACAATGGTACTTGAAAAAGGCAACAATAATGGTTTTCTTGATAACAATAACAGAAAAACATTGAAAATTGAGTAAACAAGCAAAAAACATTTTTTTGTTTTTGCAGATTGTTTTAAACAAAGCATTTCAAACAAGTTGCGGTTGTTTCAAACATGTTTAAAACACGTTTAAACACAATTTTGTTCTAAACAAACTGTTTTAAACAAGTCATGGTTGTTTAAAACATGTTTAAAACAGATTGTTTTAAACAGAATGTTTTAAACGAACAACCCTGGATGGAAAAACAAAAAACATGCAGACTGATGAGCGAGGGAAACTCTTTTTGATTTTTCGACAGGGACCGAGACGGGCAGACCAGCAAAAGAAAGCTGACGAGCAAAAAAAAAGCTCATCGGCCAAATCTAAGCTCAAATCTTGACCAGGCTCCAAAATCCGTGCTCCAGGGCTCCAAACGACTTTTTGCAGCCCTGCATTTCAGGACGACACAATGCCCACTTACCCATACTTTTAGTCATTCCACCTAACCTTCTTGCCTTTGCCCTTAACCCTTGAAAGTTGCAAGATAGTTCTCTATATTGAAAGCTCAACACCCAGGTATTTATAGCATCCCACCCTCTCAATCTTCCAATTCCCAACCAACAGCCCATCCTCGCCCTCCCAATTCCCAGAGAAATTCACGGGTCCTTCTAAAACGCGGAAATGACGGAATTTGCAGACTGAGGCTGCACTGCGAATCCAATCCCCCCAAACCAAACCACCCCAATCAAATCAAACCCAACCTAACCAAACCTAACCCACTCAAGCCTAACTCAACCCAACCCAACCAAACCTGTGGTTCCGCGTTATTCGCTGGTTTCGCGAAACGCCACTCACGGGCGTGTCGCGCAAGCGCTGTGCGGCATGACCTCGGCACCAGGGATGGGTAAACGTATAAAACTCCACGTATAATACGTGCGTATAATACGTACGTATAATACACGTAGAAAACGTATAAAACTTAACAAGTCGAGTAATAACTCATTTTTTGCAGAAAAAGTTGCTCTTTAACATGCTAGCATTCAATTCATTACATTAAAATGATGACAAGCATCATCATCAATGAAAGAAAAAAATATGTAAAATAGTTCATCAGTGAAGCCCCGCAATTGCTTTCAAGTTGGCCACACAAGATTGTGTTTGCCACACCGCATTTCAAAAATTGTATGTGAACCAACCATAATATGAAAGTTTGAAAGTTGATGCTGCCAAATTGGAATTATTTACTTCATCCTTAAGTCTAGATGCATGGAGCTCATGTGCCTGGTAAAAGAGAGAAGTGCACAGGAAAAAAAATATGACAAATGAGAGAAGGCAAGAAACTAACATCACTGGGGTTGGCGACAACCTTGTTAAGCAGCAAATGCATGGAAGAATGGTGGCAATGAGAAAGTGCCAAAAACCAACCTCATGGTTTGCCTCACCTTTGCAACCTTCATTTGCAAGGGAAGCTTGTCCATAACGAGGGTGGCCCCAGAAATACTGACTGTCAGATTCGATCCGGAGCTGCCTTACCCAACTTCATAGGGCCGACTCATTATTCCTGTGCCAATCTATTTCTCGTCTGATAGCCTGGATGTCCAGATTTCTGTGATCATCAGAAAAACGACTCAGCAGTGTTTGGCAAAGATATGCTTGAAACGACCCGAGTACTAATGCGTACCACATTGGAGTGATGGCATAGCATAATGCATTGGGTGCCTAACCATGCAATCATTGGTAAACCCATGACCGGTGGGAACCCTGATCGCAATTGCTTCATCATTGTTTCATCACGATCATTAATTTCTTCACCTATTTCGTTTTCTTTCATCTTTACGAGGATTTCTTTTCCACTGTTTTGCATATTTCATTTGAGATTGTGAATGGGTGTGGTGTGTGCCAGTTTTTTTTTTTAGGGTTTTCATTACTTTATTATTTTAGAATTAATTTAGTTTAACAAATCAGAAACACAACACGAACTAGGCGAACACAGCAAACCAGAAACTGAAGCAGAAACAGTAGAGGGAGAGCCAGGTGATGGGTGAGAAGAAATTACAGCAAAGGAGGTGGTTTTCTCGAAGCTTTGAAGGGAGACAATGACACAATTTAGGGGCGGGGGTGTATTTATCCAAATTCCGTAGGTATTTCTCAACCGATAAAGTTTATTTTTGGTGAGCATGTTTGGGGGCATCACAAATTTGTGCATACAAAATTTTATCTTTCTGGCTCACCTGGCTAAGGGTTGGTAGCCATCAGAATCAGATTAACAGCGGCCGAACATCACGCCCGCCCACTCCACCTCCCGCTTTTAAACAACGCAAAGGATATGTCATGCTCTTCGCCGTTCCTCACGCCCGTGTGTTTCCACATGACTGCAGCATCTCGGCCTGCACACGGTGAAGCTGATTGACTGGAGTGACGCTGTTTGCATTTTCGGAGAGTTTGCATGCAGTGGAGGTGAGAATCGAAGTGGACCTGTTTCCCTTCTACCCTGACTGTTTGCTTCCCAGTCCGGAATTTGATGGAATAATCGGGCCAGTGGGCCCGAAGGGTCCACTAATTTGTTTAAAAATCTCCTTACAGGTGATGATGGGGGTGTTCTTGAGTGGTTTCATCTGTGTGATTGTTGTCTGTCTGTCATTGAATGATTTCTGCTAGACCCCGTCCACATTCCGATGATATGTTTTCCGAACTCCTATCCCCTCCTTACTTTACCCCTTCCTCCTTACAGCTAATGCAGACGGTCGCGTATCCTGCCCTTTCCCAGATATATGAAGAACTTTGCTGTTTTCTGAGAACTGCTGTTCGCCATTGATGATTGCTTTATTGGCATGAGAGCCTTTTTCTGCTGTGACTATTTGGTGGAGTTCAGACTAAAAAACGTTTGGCCAAGATAAGCGCAGACCATGTTGCAGAAAATCCTGCACGAACTGCAAATGTTGAGAAAAAAAACAAACAAAATGTTGATCAAAATTCTGCCAGATGGATGCAAGAATCCAGGTGTGGCCGCTGTGGGATGGGAGTGAGAATTCTGGCATTTGAGTACTTGGACAGTTTATGGTTCATCGATGAGTTCATGAGTATCGATGAGTTCATGAGTGCCGATGATGGTTCATCATCGGCAGAGCAAAGGATCCGGGGAATTTTCAGTTCGGATGGAGATCCGGGAGAAAACGGTAATTTTTTTTATTTTCGTCCACAGGCCACATCGTACAACAATGCGACCTGTTTTAAAAAGTAAGCCATTTTTTTCAATGTTTGAAAGCAGTGGTCGGCATCGTAAATGGATCAGTAGGCGATACGACCACGTCAAGAGGCTGAAAACAAAGTCACAGCTTTAGTTTTGTGACTTTGTTTTCACCTCTTGACGTGGTCGTATCGCCTGCTGATCCAAAGCTGTCATTTTAGACAAAAATCTAAAAATGCAATTTGAGCTGTTAGATAGTAGATACCTATTCTCCCTTCCTGCGATCGTCATCATTTCCGACAACATAATTATGTTTAATTCCTTCTACACTCCCCTGAGTTGTGAAATGACATCAGAATTGAATTCCTTGTTAAATTCCACCCCTGAGTCATGTGTCACACATGTTAAATTTTTTGCACACGTATAATACGTACGTATAAAACACTTTCATACGTACGTATAATACGACGTATTATACGTAGAAAACTCACGTATAATACTTAAGTAGGTATTATACTTACCCATCCCTGCTCGGCACTGGCGCAGGGAATCACGGAAGCACCAAGCGGCGTTCCCCGCCGTCAGTGCGCACACTCGGTATCGGTATCAGATTTACTCTGTTCTGCAGGTTTTCATGCCATAAAGGCAATCATCAATTGTGAACAGCAGAGGTTCATCATATACCAGGGAAGGGAGGGGAAGGGATGGGAAGGAAACGCGACCGTCGGCTGCATTATCGAAAGGAGGGGTAAAGGGAAAAGGAGGGGAAAGGACCGCGAAGAGATCATCGGAATGTGGACGGGGCCTAGTCATATAGCAATCACTTCAGACACCCAAGCAGACACACACACATACACAACCAGGCAAGATCCAACCAACCTTGAGCAAACTCCAACACTCATTTCCTCATGCATACCCAATCGCAATCTCAAAAAAATACACAAAAGTGGAAAAAAACTAGCAAAAATCAAACTTCCCGAGAAGATTGGGATGCAGGTGGAATGTAAAAAAAAGAAAAGCAAAAAAAAAAAGAATGAGAAAAAAAAGAAAGAAAAAAAAAAGCAAAAAAGAAAGAGGAAAAAAACGAGAAAAAAGAGTGAAAAAAAAAAACAAAGAGAAAAAAGAAACAAAAAAGGGGGATCTGAAATTTTGAAAGAAAGTTACAGAGAAAGTTACACTCCCTCTTCCCAGCTGCGTGAAAAAGGTTTTGCACTGACCACGCAGTGGGGGCCTCCATTGAAAGA
>JASGXE010015711.1:0-10959 GCA_030068105.1 Sinentomon sp. SZTP_YWyxl | reverse complement strand
TGCTCTGACATCTCGATTGAACAGTGACGCGGAGCAACATGTGAGCAAATTTAGGTGTTGGATGCCACAAAGTGATGGCTGTAGAACTTGCAACGTGCGTGAGGCCTTTTTGCCATCCGGTACACTCCTACTACCTAGACCTAGCCTAGGTACCTTACCTACTACCTAGCAGGTACCTAGAATCTACATGGTACCTACATAAAATGGGAGAAAAATGTTCAACTTGGCACCGCAGAAATCCTCCCATGAATCTCATAACACTTCCACTCAAACATTATTTTTTCATTCAACAGTTGCATGCACTGATAATCATGAATTGAAAATAATGTGGAAACTGGAAAATGGTGCAAATAAATTTGTACACCGCTGTAGAAAAGTACTGTTGGCATCTACCCCTATTCTGGCCATTCTGGGATTCGAGGAGGATTCGGATTCGAGACCATTTGGATTCGAGTGGATTCGGATTCGAGAATTTTTTTGGGATTCGGATTCGGATTCGGGTTCGATTTTCCCACCAGGATTCGGATTCGGCTCGGATTCGAGCTTCTGGAAAAAAGAGAGATTCGGATTCGAGATTTTTGGATTCGAAAGGATTCGCACATCCCTATCATCGGAATGTGGGCGGGGCCTAGTCATATAGCATTCAATACAGGCACGTGACCCAAACAAGACCTCCCCACCATCAGCATCAAGCATGCAGCATGAACCAGCACACACGCACACCACAACATACCCATTCGCAATCTCAAATGAAAATATGCAAAAAAGCAAATAAAAGTGAGACATAAGTAGGTAGGTGAAAGAAAAGGAAGAAGGTAGGGAAATGACGAAATGAAGAAACAAAGCCAACAACATGAGATTAGACAGAAGAAAAAGAAGTAGAAGATAACACAGTTAGACCCACATAGGTTCCTAGGTAGCCTTTCCGGAGCACTATAGGTACAAGCACAAACGAAAGTATGAAAGATTGGTTTGTGTGGTTAGAGTTTTCTTTGAGAAGAGGAAAGGCCAACTTGCCCCTTGACTAACAGTGCTCTTTTCCCTTAAGTTTGCCAAAGATGGCAGGAGTAAAATTGATACAAAAAGTGGAGGACAGTCGTATACATAGGTTTACATTTGCCGAGATTAGGTCAGGTTCAGATGGCTTTAGTTCAGTTCCAGCGATGACCGCACGGACGCACGATCGGATCAGTTAGCCAGTCTATGTTAAACACAGTCTTAGTCGAACAAGGAGACAGTCTGTCAACTTCGGTATCCAGGTATCTATCTATTTGTCGCACTGTCTGTCAAAAGAACATAAGGTATTGCAAACACATTAGGTACCTACCTTTTTCAAATGAAAATTATTTATCATTTTGACACTGCATCCAACTGGTCAGTCTGTCAATGCTCCATGCATGTAACAAATGCCTCCGGTGCTGGCGTTTTGTCAACAAGCCAGTCTAACCACTGCACAGTTTTATCCGCAATGAAGTCTGCCAATTAGCAGTCTAACAAAAATTGGTATATCAAACGAACGGTAGGTAGGTATATCAGAAAACATCTATCAACAACCCCAGACCCGCCAGGAAAAGGGAGGGATTTTTGAGAAAGGTTTCTGGGCCCAACAACACTAATTAAAACATTCTTTTGATACCGATGTGGGCAGGGAAAAGGGTGAGTATAGCCAAGAGAATCAGCTGAGGTGCCTTTTTTTACCAGAATTATTAAAACATACCTATGCTTTCAATACTTTCTGAAGAAAGATTGTACAAAAGAATTTGGAGAAAAGAAATTCGTCAAAAGAATGATTTTACCTAACCCAGATGATCAGCTTCTTGAATCTCAACCACTTTTTATGTTAAAAAATCACGTGCTCACAAATGCCAGGAATGCAAGATCAAAACGAAAGGGAGAAAGACCTGGTAAAAGCAAGATCAGACACTGACTGTTTAAAGCTATGATCCTTTCTGTCAGCTGATTTTTGTTTTCTTTTTTCTGTGCATGTATTTATCCCAGGTGTTTCTGCATATTAAGATTTTATTGTCACCAGTTTAAGTAAGGTACAATAAGACGACCTCTGCAGAAATGGAAGCATCACAATGCGCTCCTGGTCCTGGACAAATCACTCTCCAGACAAAGACAAATCATTTCCTCGATGATTATCAAGTGACAGACACTGTTCTTGGTCTGGGGATAAATGGAAAGGTTGTACAGTGCCAAAATAAATCAACTGGACAGAAGTGTGCGTTGAAGGCAAGTGAATTTTTTTTTATCTTTTTGTTCTGTTTCATTTTTTTATTTTATTTTTTTTATTAGAAATCTTTAGATTAGAAAATTTAGATTAGAAAAATTAGAAAATTTGATTTTTTTATTTGATTAGAAATCTGTTACGAAAGGGGTCTAAAGCAGGATAACAGGCGTGAGATTGGCAGAATTATTGATTGGTCCTCAAGGCCAAAAAGGTGAAAATGCTTCTGCTTCACGGCTGTTGAAGACCAGTCCAAACACAAGTGCATGAATACCTACCTACTCACAACTGCCATTACCTACCTACATTTTTTATGACTCATTCAACAATAGAGAACATTTTAATTATTTCTTGTCGTTTATTTCATTCATTTTTGCACATATGAATTACAATTTCATATTCATTTGGTTCATCAATTACATATTCATCAGGCTTACCTACTCTAGATTGATCTGCAGCAATGGGTAGGTAGGGGTACCTTCCTAATTTGAAGAACAAAGTTAGACTGACATCGCCAAAAGACGGGATGGAAGGGCAACTTGGTCCAGTGGATATGCCCACCTGGTAATTTTGCTGCCCTGGTCGAGGACGAATTTGCCAGGAATCCGCCCCTGGCAATGCAGCGGACAGCACTTACGCCTGATGTGACTGAGCCCGAATGCTGTTCCAGCCTCTCCATTAGCCAGCTGGACTCTTCCTGCCATTCCAACTTCCAAGTCGCAACAGAACACATTCAGTTTCAGTGGATAGGAACTCTATCAAACCCTTTGTCCCTTTTCACTGTGTCACAAGCCAGTGACCAGAGCAGCACAGTGCCCTCAAAAGTGGCGTAAACTTTTATTTGCCCGGGTTGCCCCAAACTTGTTGGTTGACCTTCTTTCAAAGGTGCATTCCAACTTTTGCAGAGGCTGTTCATCAATCACAGAATCACATTCTTTCCTTTGCACAGGTTTTGAAAGATTGTCCAAAGTCACGAAGGGAAGTTGAACTACACTGGAGAGCACGCAAATGTCCCTACATCGTCCCGATTGTTGATGTCTACGAGAATGTTTACGGTGGCCACAAGTGTCTTCTTGTCACCATGGAATGGTTAGGCCAACACATTTTTTTTTGTGGGCAGTGGTTGGCATTTGGTTGAAGTAGGTATGTCACAAATACAACCAAGTTAAAAAACGTCACAAAATAAAACTCTCCAAGTGGATCTTTCGACATGTCACCCCATCGTCCCGCATGGCAAATTTGGTGTGGTGACACATCGAAAGATCCACTTAGTCACATTTTGTGACCTTTTGACGTGGTCACTGGTCACATCCCCTTTTTCTTCCATTACCTTTGTTCTTTCTGGAATTTTTAGCATTTTTGTGATGTTTTGAGCCTACTTTGTTGGCAGTGCTTAACCGGTCAAGCCCGATTGCCGTATGCCGTACGCACCATAAAATGTTACTGACAGCTCCGATTGCCGTACGGTGTACGCGCGTATAAGCTGTTGCGATTTGCCGACCGCCGTACAGTGTACGCACGGGAATACCATGTATTCAAATGGGTTTATCCCCGCAAATGCGGCGAATCGCGTCGGCTAAAATTTTCACAGTCGGAAAGAGGAATAAACAGCGATCTAGCAGACGTTTATTCCACCAAAATCGGTCCAACCGTTTTAAATTGGCGCAATTTTCAAATTTCCCGGTTTTTTGTCTATAGTTCCTGTTGAAGGTGCCTTTTTCGCGATCGCGCGACATCTGCCACCCGCCGAAATTCGAATTTTCGGAAAACAAAAAGACGCGCGATTTAGCAGACGCTTGTTTCACGCGATTTGCTGCATTCGTTTTGAAATGGTGTCATATTGAAATTTCCTGTTTTTTCCAGTTTGTGCTCAATTTTGGTGTGGTTTTCAGTGGTCTGTCGGTGTTTTTGGCAGTTTTTCGTGCGAAAGTGTTTTTATTGGTTGAAAACATCAAAATATGAGTGATTTTTATTGACACAGAGCAGAAATCTGGCTTGGTTGGGCGGGAAATGCATGCATTTCTGCTTTTTCCATTTTTCGAAAATCCTTGCAAAAAATTATTGATTCCGGCGGGAGCGACACTTTTTGGTGCCGAAAATTGCGGAATAACATTGCAAAACCCGAATTCGTAATTTCCGGGCTTGAGGGGTTAATTTTACGTAATATCAGCACCACCATCGCGAAGGCGAAAATATTCACAGCCGAAAAGAGGAAAAACAGCGATCTAGCAGACGTTTATTCTGTCAAAATCGGTCCAACCGTTTTCAATCAGCGCACTTTTCAAATTTCCCGCTTTTTGTTCTTTTTTCCCTTGTCGACGGTGCCTTTTTTCACGATCGCGCGACATCTGCCGCCCGCCGAAATTTGAATTTTCGGGAAGGCGAAAGACGCGCAATTCGGCAGACGCCTGTTTCACGTGATTTGCTGCAACCGTTCAGAAATGGCGTCGCATTGAAATTACCTGTTTTTTCCCACTTTCGCTTAATTTTGATGCGGTTTTTAAGCGTTTTTGTGGGTGTCTTGGCCGTTTTTTTGTGCGGGGTGTTTTTTTTTTGTTGAAAACATAAAATTATAGGCGATTTTGATGACACAGAGCAGAAATCTGGCTTGGTTGGGCGGGAAATGCATGCATTTCCGTTTTTAGAAAATCCTTGCAGAAATTATTAATTCCGTCGGGGGCAACACTCCGTGTTTCCGAAAAGTGCGGAAAAGCATTTTTTTCAACCAGAATCAGGGATGTGCAAGGTAGGGTACCTTAGAGGGGGTATGGAGGTCTACGACGGGGGGAGTAGGGCACCGAAAATGCAGGGGGTCTGGGGGCGGCAGCCCCCTAGTATGAGGGGTCTGGGGGGCTGTGCCCCCCAATGGGGGTCCAGTGGGCAACGTCCCCCGGCAGGGGGTTTGGGGGACAGCGTCCCCCAAAGCTGAAGCTTTTTTGATAAATTAGGGGTCCTCAGATGCCATTTTACGACATTTCATGTCCTTTTTTCTTATCCTGGAGGGTTTGCAGTCGCAAAACATGGAGCAAGGAAAAAACTGTCAGACACGACTTTCTGATGAGTTTTTTTTTCATTTTACCATTATCTGCAAATCAAAACAGAAAGTACAAAAGAAACAGAATGTTGCTATTGAAGTCCTGGGGTGTGCAGGGCACACACACCAGGACTCCGGCCAAGGGTCCCCTCGTAAAAAGGCTAGGGGGTAACATCGGCCGAAGGTCGAGGTTACCCCCCCTAGCCTTTTTCCGGCAGAGGAATCAAAGCAGGAAGTACAAAAGAAACAGAATGTTGCTATTGAAGTCCTTTCTGGTGTGTGCAGGACACACACGAGGACTTTGGCCAAAGGTACCCTTGGAAAAAGGAAGTGGGTACAAAAGAAACAGAATGTTGCTATTGAAGTCCTTCCTGGTGTGTGCAGGGCACACACCAGGAAGGACTTCAATAGCAACATTCTAGGGGGGGTAGGGGGGGTAACCTCGGCCAAAGGCCGAGATTACCCCACCCCTAGCCTTTTTCCGGCAGGGGAATCAAAACAGAAAGTACAAAAGAAACAATGTTACTGCCTATTGAAGTCCTGGTGTGTGCCCTGCACACACCAGGACTCTTTTTCCGAGGGTACCCTTGGCCGGTACCCTCGGAAAAAGGCTGGGGGGTAACTTCGGCCAAAGGCCAGGGGGTTACCCCCCCCCCCCTATGCCCAACCCTGACCAGAATTCGTAATTTCAGGCTTGACCGGATAAAATTGTTGCTTCCGAAACTTTCTTTTCTTTCTTTTTACTCTTTGCAGGCTGTAGAAATAAGCGCCAGATTTCACCAGGGCTTTCTGGAGATGACAGATTTTGAATTAAAAGAGGATCTTTAATAAAACCTGGGTCAAACTGTGACAGCCCCGAAAGAGCTGCAAGGCAAAAAGAAGGAATTCAACAATGGAATGACGGTACCGAATGGACTCGTTAGTGGCCCCCCAATAACCGCATTCTTGGTTAGGTCATGGTTTCTTTGGTTATCTCAGATGCTTTTACAGGGGGGGCCACAAGCAAGTTCATTTCCAGAAATACTTGGGTACTTAGTAAATAAGTTGAAAAAACTGGTAACACTTACCTGGCCATTTGTTAGCTGGACGACTTATATCAGGAGTGATTATTTTTATTATTTCCAGCATGGAGGGTGGTGAATTGTTTCAGATGATTCAAGATCGACAAGAAAATGCTTTCAACGAAAGAGGTTTGTTGATACTTACTGAGCAAAATGGATCAATTTGCAATTTTACGCATCACAAAAAATTACCAGCCAATATTACTGGGTCCTTATTCCGTTGCATCCCTTAACCAAAATGGGTGGCTTTTTCGTCATGATTTCAAAGGGTTTGCACTGTCGAGTTGCAAGCCAAACCTCATTTCTGTCTGAACATTCTATGGCTCTTGTTGACACCAGAGCCATAGAATGGGACATCTTCTGATTGGGACATCTTTTTTAATTGCTGAGTATCATCAGCTTAGCCTAGGCCTTAATCTGTCAGTACTCCGGATAATAAAATGCAGGCTCAAGTTTCCTTGAGCCATTGGAAAGTGGTCACAGGAATCAAGGTTTCCGGATCCCAAGTGGTTGGTAGAATGCCAAATCTACAAGGATAGCATGTTGCCACTTTCAGCCTATTCTTTGAATAGGTGCGACCCTGTTTCATTGAACCACACCTGAAGAAGGAATGACGCTTTCGTTGACTAACCACGATAGCAACCAGTTGGCATCAGGAAACCTTGGTACTGTGGATCGTTGATGATACCGGTGTGTTGAAATGACACTCGTCTTTTCTTCTCTTGCAGAGGCAGCACAAATCGTTCGTCAGATTTGCATGGCTATCAAGCACCTGCATGATATGAATATCGCTCACAGGGACATCAAACCAGAAAACCTGCTACTTTCCAAACCAGGCAAGCTCATTTGCTGTAGGTACCTACGTACCCGACCATTCTTTCTGAATTGTGTTGGGCAATGTGCAATTTGGGGAAAGTTAACTCTGGAGGAGGGGGATGAACGTCTCCTTTATGGGTAAAATACCCATATTGCTATAAGTAGGTACCGATACCAAAAGGACGAACATATTTGTGTCATTTTTAAAAGGGCAAAACATTCAGGGGTTCTTCCTTTTGACAAACTAAGTCAGGTGCCAATGTGATTTTTGGACATTGAGATAAGAAAAATCTGTATCCTAATTTGCTAAAATGTCGAACCCCCAATGTGCTCGCTCTTTTGCAAAATGCCCAAATTTCTTGTTTGCCCTTTTGGAATGCTCATAGCGAAATGTTTAAAAGTTCAAAAATTTCTTAAAAGTCTTCAGGCCTAACGGCTGTTACATTCCCATTGTGAATTGATAAAATTTACCTGAAAAGTGGCGCCAAAATGGTACAAAATTGAATCATGCTGCACCTCCGCAGACGTGATGTAAAAAGATGCAATTCCACCATACCTAGACAGCGGCGATCTGCAAGAAAAAATCCGGCCGCACAGACAGAATTGCTGCGACACGATAGAATGAGAGGAGGCTTATCCATTTTGAACTCGCATTTCATGAAAATCGATACCTATTCATTGAAGCATGTGCACAACGAATGGATTTATCAGGATTTACCATTTACTGGTTGGCGATGAGCCTTATCCATTCGCAGATGAGATGCATCATTTCCGGTTTCACCCCTTCCAAGTAAGGGAGATTCATCAGCAACGGTTTAACCCTCACTTGGAAGGGAGATGCATCCCTGCCAGTTTCATCCTTCTCTGAGGGGTTATCCGGTTTCACCCTTACTCAGAAGGGAGATGTATCCCTGCCGGTTTCATCCTTACTCGGAAGAATGCTGCATCAGTACCGGTTTAACCCTAATTCGGAAGGGAGATGCATTCCTACCAGGTTCATCCTTCTCTGAGGGGTTATCCGGTTTCACCCTTACTCGGAAGGGAGATGCATTCCTACCAGTTTCTCCTTACTCAGAGGGGTTATCCGGTTTCACCCTTACTCGGGAGGGAGATGCATGCCTACCGTTTCACCCTCATACTGGAAGGGAGATATATCACCACCAATTTCACCCTTACCTGAGAAGGCTTCTTCAGGTGAAGAGGTAAAGGACGAAATGAAGAAGCCCTCTCAGAGTGGTAAGAGCTATTGCGGTCGTGATACATTTTCCTCTGAAATGGTAAGGCTCACCTTATCAAAAATGGCAAATCCTGGTCCTTACAAATCTTTTCATTTAGGCTAGACCCTAGCCAGACAAATCATTACATGCGAACTGCAGGACTATTGGCATCCTGTTGGATTTTTGTTTAGCAAAATTTAACCTGAGATCTCTCAGAGCCACATCAGAATGGACAGGTTTTTTGCATCAGACTTTTTTGATTGTCTGTCCAAAATAGATTTGCAGTTGCAAAATGGTAAATGTCAACAATGGTAAATGGTGACAATGGTCAATGCTCCAATTTCTCCTTTGCACGCTATTGCGAGTGACAATCTGTTTTGGGCAGAAGATCTCAAAAAAGTCTGATGCAAAAAATTTGTCCATTTGACGCAGCTTTAGGTGAATTTGATACGTGCGTCAAGGGCCGACCAAAGTTTCCGCCAGCGAAATAGACTATAACAGGAATTTTGTACCGCAAAATACCACTGAAAAAGAATTTTATGCCAACTCCATTTCGCTGGAAATTGCCATTTTCATTAGGTTGGCCAACTTGATGTCAAGTTGGCCGACCCAAGTTCCAGTACTCGGAAACCGTCATCGGTACCGAAAATCCGACTGCACAGGAATTTTGTACTATTTTTGTACCGCAAAGTACCGCTGAAAAAGAATTTTGTACCAACTCCGTTTCGCTGGAAATTTCCTTTTTTCATCAGGTTAGCCAACTTGACACACGTGAATTCGATGATTTCCACCATAAGTCACCGAACTCGCTGGGTAAAAGCTATCTTAATTTGAACAACCCTCGCACCACCGTTTCCACCCTTCCTTCTCTGGTTAAAAATTCAACATTTTTCTTTTTCTTATTTTCATTTTAGATCTCACTGGTTATTTGAAGTTGACCGACTTTGGTTTTGCAAAGGAGACATTTTCAAAGGAAACACTTCAAACTCCTTGCTACACACCATACTATGTTGGTTAGTACGTTTGCAGACAAATAGGTACTGCTAGCAAAATTATTCAACTTCAAAACAAAATTCAGTAGTGGCTAAATTTATGCCAACACTGTTTTTCCAGTAAAACTTTACTGTCAGCAGGAGACATTTGTTGCAACCAATTCCGGGACGTGATTTACGTTTCTCCTTTCCTTTTTTTCTTAATTAAAGCAAACCAAACCTGACCTAACCCCCTACCCTGACTGCCCATATCGCTGGTTATCAACCTACTGCTTGGGATCTGCCTATCGAGGCCCAGAAAATTTTGTGCGTCCACTCACATGTAAATGCTGATTGTGAAGTTCAACCATCGTTTTTTTGTGTCTGACTTGGTAAAATCTGCATAAACAACCAGATGACCCAATAAAACACAATAATGTTTGAAGTGGATTTCAAATCGCAGAAATCAGGTGTGAAAAGTCGTCCCCAGGTGTTGCATGCTCTAAGTAATCCAATTCCGTTTGTCAAAATAACAACATATACCTACAATGTTTTTGGTGAAATAAGCACAAGATATTTGTTGCATTTTAAATTTCAACCAATTTTTGTCTGCAATTCACACCACCTCCATACATGATTCTCACTACCTATCTGCTGTCATCGAGTCCGACATTCTTTTTTTCCGACTGCTTCTTTTTTACCCCCTCCCCCTCCCTTGCTTTCATTTTTGTTTCTTGAAACCCGCAGCGACCATCCCTCACCACAATTATTACAATCGGTCGATTTCCAAACCGAAGGTTAATCGACGGATCGCCTCGATCCGCGGATCGACGAGTGGTGATATGGTTGACCTTGTCATTCGCAGTATCGATGTGAATCCAAATGTTTGTGATCAATCAGCTCACCACTCGTCGATCCGCGGATCGCGGCGATCCGCTGATAAATCTTCGTTTTGGAAATCGACCGAATATCTCCTCTCGGCTAGATGTTACTTTGCATTGCAATTTCTCCTTTTTTCAGCTCCCGAAGTTCTTGGCCCGGAAAAGTACGACAAAAGCTGCGACATCTGGTCTCTTGGAGTCACAATGTACATTCTGTAAGTTTTTGTGCGTTGATCAGATGTGACAAATGTGGCAATCGTAACACAAGACATCATTGCAAAACTGAAATTAGTCGGGTTTTTGCCGAATGATTCTTGAAAGACCCTTGTTTGCCCAAAGCAGATTTTACATACCTGGACTTTGAATGCCCTTTTAAAGTCGACAAAATATCAATAAATTCTTTCTCGGAGATGATGCAGGGTACGGAAAAACGCTACAACAGGACTGCAAAAAGTCGTTTGGAGCCCTGGAGCACGGATTTTCGAGCCTGGTCAAATTTTTGGGCGATGAGCTTTTTTTTTTTTGCTCGTCGGCCCCCATTTCGGTTCCCGGGCGCGAAAAAAGTTGGCGAGCTTTTTTTTTTTGCTCTTCAGCCAATTTCGATCCCGGTCGGGCCCACAACGGTCCCGGGAGCAATGCTCCCAACTTTTTGCAACCCTGCGCCACAACTTCAAGCACCGATGCATCGCCAACGGCTGTTCGTGATAATAATAACAGTAGGAGTTTTTATTGACTCAGGTGCCATTCAA
>JASGXE010015710.1:0-10244 GCA_030068105.1 Sinentomon sp. SZTP_YWyxl | reverse complement strand
TGTTTTTTTTTGTTAGTAGTGTATAAAAGAGGGTTTTTGTTGCAATGACGTCAGTGCAACCTGCGATTTCGGTAGGTTTCGAAAATACGCTGGCCGCCGCCGGGAGCATGGTTTCGAAATTGTGCACAATTTCTTTTTTCATTGGTCTTTTTTTGGATTTTTTTGTGGAGTGTCATGTTCCGGGGATTTTTCAGCAGAAAAATCAAGATGGCTTTCCACAAGACCAATTTCAGTGAACATATTGCTTATTTAAAATCAATTTCAACTTGGTGAACTTGTACATTGTGAAAATGTGAAACCCTGTGCCATGGACTTTTTCAGGGGATTTGCCAGCTGGTGACTTTGTTTGTGACAATGGCCTCCGCTCTACGGCTGCTGGCTTTGCACACTGAAGTTGCTGGAAACTGCTGGTTGGCCGGTTGGGTAACAAAACTACTGGTTAAGTTATAAAAAGACAACCAACAGAAGTGTAGGCCTACTGGAGCTGTTGGAAGTGGGAACTTTTTTGTGCACTGGAGCTGCTGGCATGCAACATCCCGTTTGTGGGTTGGGTTGTGGAAGGAAAAAACGTTTCTCCCTCCCACCCCACACGGTTGTGGGGTGTGGGGGTGGGAGGGAGAAACAGAGGAAGAGATTGGAGAGGGGGATGGAGAAAGGTCTGAGGGAGGGAGAGGGGAGAGAATGAGGGAGGGAAAGGGTTGGGATGGAGAAGAAGAGGGAAAACCAGAGAGAGATGCAGGGGGAGGGAGAGGGTCAGAATGAGGGTGGGGTGGGGGTGGAGGGAGAAACAGAGGGAGGGAGAGGAGAGGGAAGGACAGAGTGAGGGAGGGAGAGAGAGAGAGGGTGAGAGGGTGTGGCAGGGAGAGGAAGAAGGACATGACTTCTGTCATGTCCTTGAGTTGCACTCCTGCTCTGTGCTCAGACTACCTAGTCGAGGGTAAAGCTCTGTCAAGGCCATCATCAATCAAATACCTCGGTATCCTTTTCACATCAAAGCTTAGTTGGAGTGAGCATATCTCTCAAATAATCAAACGTGCCTCCAAGCAACTGAAATTTCTCATCAGACATTATTTCTATGCATCCAGAAAGGTTAAATCAATTTTGTATTTCTCTACTGTGCGCTCAATCCTGGAATACTCCACAACAACTTGGGAGCCTTATCAACAGTTCGCTCTTGGCGATCCACCGAATCAGAAGCTACGGCCGTTTTTTTCCGGCGTTGTCAGCGCTATTGGTAATTGCAGCACCATCCGTCGTATCTCCGTTTGTGCGATGGCTTCACAGGCCAAGTGGTGCTTTGAGCACGGTTGCCACTTTGACCGAGATGGCAACATCAAACCTGGAAGTCAGTTTGTCATTTGCAAAGTGTGCGAAGACAGGTATCATTTGAAGTGCCTAAAAATACCGGTCAAGGCAAAACTGTAAGTACTATTGGGAGTGCCACAGCTGCATTGAGAAGCGGAGAAAACTGTCTGGCCTTCTCACGATGCTTCCAAGTCTTGAAGCGGACCTGGTAGCCTTGAAGCTGGTCGTGTCACCAATGCATCCGCCTCCCTCACCGACTCATGTTCCGGCTTCTGATATTCCGATCTCCGTCTCCATTGACCTAATTGAATTTTCGGATCCCTCGTCATCACCTTCTCCCATGGCTTCTTCATCCTCACAACAACCAGTGGCAACATCTCCCTCTGGTTTGGAAGAACAACCTACCCCATCGGCACTCCCTCCGCATTGCTTTCCCGTTGCAGAACAATCAGCCATTATGCAGTTTCCTCCCGGCACCAGTTATCACAAACAGGTGTCTGAAACTCCAGGAATGGTTCCTCTTCAGCAGTCTGGATTTCCAAAATCGGGCGCAAACCGCCCGAAACCAAGCTTGCAATTGCAGCCGAAAAAATCTAACTCCACGACTCCTGGTTCCCACGTCGACGTCACGGCTGCGCCCGTGATAAATAAATCCACTTCACGGCCTCCAAGACCTCCTGCCCAACTGGAAAGATCCAATTCCGTTGTTGGTGAACCGTCAGGGAGAAACAATACCGCAACATCCGTCCCGGGAAGTGGCATCATTTATTTGCGAAATGGACTCCAGCGAAAGTACCTGATCCACAAGTCCGCATCAAGGTCAGGATGTGTTGTGTTGTCCGACTCCATCTGTAAATATACCGGCCAATACTCCAGCTCATTTGGAGTAACAACAGTCTCGATTCCTGGTGCAACAACGCAGGATTTGGTCTATAGTCTGGATGAGTTGGCGAAAATCATCGGGTTTTGTCCATCGAAACTCATCATCTCTGCAGGAACCAATAACTGGCACCAGTACCAGACCAACAAACAAATTGCGAATTCGCTGCAAGAGTTCATAATGAAGGCGCAGTACCTGTTCGCTGGCGTTGTTGTGATGGTTGCAGGCGTTCTTCGCAGGGGTGATTGTGACGTCGAGGAAATCTACGCCCTGAACGAGACCGTCCATAAAATGTGCAAAACGGTAAATGTAAATTTTATTGATCCAAATTTTATTGTTAAATCGAATTGTTTAAGTCGAGACGGCATACACCCAAACCGTTTGGGCACATTTTTATTGTCAAGTTTTCTGGTTTCTGCTTTTTATAGTGACTGACTTCGGTACATTCATTCTTCACACAAGTCCATTTCTAATTTGTTAATTTTTCAACAATCTGATTCATCAGTCCCTGCTGCTGTTCCTAGCTCCGTTTTGCACATTTCAAAGTGTAGTTCTTTTATGCCCACGGCTTCCGTCGCTGTGCGCACCAATACGGGCCTCCTCAGGTCAAACAGACACCCTTCCCAACGCGACCAGAAGCTTACATACGAACAATACAATGAGCGTCGTAAGGGTGGCATTCCACTGTGCTGTTCATCATTATCACTGCTGCCTCGGAATTCTTGCAATACCGGTTTGCGGTACCCTCACCCCGCAACCGATCGGGCCAGCGATCTCTTATCCCCACTTGAGCTTGCTGGCTTTATTTCCATTAGCAAAAATTCATCCTCACGCCAACCGCCTCCAACCTTGCCTCTGCCGACCTCTGTTGAACTGCGTTCGTCCCAACCATTGCCATTGCCTCTTACTCTTTGCCGCCTGTCTCCTTATATCAATGGCACACTGGACTTAACCAGCCCTCCTCGGACTCCCTTCGAATGTCCTCCCTATGCCGACAACTTATCTGCCCGTGAGAATCTTCACATTCGAAATTCGCCATCATTACGAGGAAATGTGGCGGATAAAGCATCCAATCCTTCGGCACCTATTGCATATGGCTCTGCTTGCTCCTTTTCAACCTTCCATCCGGACCCACCACCTCCCAAGCCATCATCTTTCAAGACCGCTCAATCAGATGTAAAACTGCGCTCCTCTGCAAAACGGGGCCTAAAGATTCTTAACCTAAATTGTCAGAGTTTGCTCAACAAGGTTCACAGACTCCAAACATTGATCGAAATTAACTCTCCTGATATCCTTGTTTGCACAGAAAGTTGGATGGACGACACTGTTCTTGATGGAGAATTCCTTCCCCCAGGCTATAATGCCATTAGGCGAGATCGCAATCGTCACGGCGGTGGAATCGTAATCATCTCATCTCAACATGTCGCCTGTAATCTTGTCCATTCTAACATGTCTTACGAGTTTATGATCTGCCAAATCTCTGTCCCCTCCGTGAATTCCTTTGTCTTCTTGGTCGCAATATATCGTCCCCCCAGAACTGACAGTGGATTATTTGAGGCGCTTGATTCTGAGCTTTCTGCTCTCAACTTGCACTCTGACATTCAAAAGAATGTCCTCATAATCGGTGACCTTAATCTCCCTTCCGTCTGTTGGAATACTAGGTCGGTACATATCAATGCCATTTCATCGCCTTCGGATCAGGCCGCTCTTAGCATAGTCAGCAAATTCGACCTAGTTGAGCTAGTTCAGGCTCCAACAAGGGGGCAGAATCTCCTCGTCCTCGATGTCTGTTTGACCCGACTTTCTCACAACATTGACGCAAATTGTGAAGTCGATTCGGGTATATCTGATCACGCAGCAGTATGGATTTCCCTTAATGGAATAGAAACTGCAAGAATTATTCCCGAGAGGCAAATCTACCTTTACGAGAAGGCCGACAAACAGAAAATCGCCGAGTTTCTCGAACAAGAAATAATCGGGTTTTTGGTTTCTCGGCATACGTCAACCGATGATATTTGGTCCAGATTCTGTCTCGTCGTTAGAAACGTATACAAATTCATTCCCTCTAAAACTGTGAAAGGTTCATCACCATCATGGTTTAACAGGGAGCTCCATGAAGCCAAAGCAACTCTCCGCAATCTTTTTCGGCGGAGAAAGCAATCTGCAGAAGCAAGTTCTCGCTTCAAAAGTTTCTCTAGGCACTATGATAGTCTTAAATATGCTGCGCTACAAAATTTCTTAAAATCGTTCAGCAGAAAACCAGCTGATATTTATAAATTTTGGAAATACTCCAACTCATTGAAAACTGGGAAAGTCAAGCAGCACTGCCTTTAAAAAACGAATCAGGTCAGGTAATCCACGATAATCTTGAAAAAGCTAACATCCTCAATAATTATTTCGCAAGCGTTTTTATATCAGACAACACCATTTTAAACAATCGCAGCAGCAGGGACTCACACACCAACAGTGATTTTAATTGAAGGGCCTTTTTGGATAGGGGCGTAAGTCGAAAATTTTCAAAAATCGTTTTTTTGCATTTTTGGGTACTTTGGACAAGGGCGGATGTCTCAAAATGGTTGCCACTCCCCTAATAACAACTTTTACTTTCAGCCTTTCTCCAGTGTTGCAGGATGCCAAACATTTTTTCGGATAAGGGCGGTGTGCATGGGCGGTTGGCGCGGAAGAGTATATCTGGAAAGGATTATCGATTTTGGAGAAAGGCGGCTTTGGTTTTCACCAAAGTTTGCTGCATTTCTTCCATTCGGAGTTCATGGAGAGAGGCGGAATTGAAGGGCCGTAGTGCACATAAGCCTCTCTCCATGATTTCAAAAGCGATAGCTTGCAAGTTCTGTATTTGGAGAAGGGCTGTAGTGCACATACGCCTCTCTCCCCGTGTTTTCATCTGGCCTAATTTGATTCAATCGATTGTTTGGAGGAGGACTTTTGAGCACATCAGCCTTTCTCCATACGTAATTTGGCCAATGGAGTTACATTTAGTCTGTGCAACAGCCTTCCGTCACCATGGTTTTTTTCATGTGCTGTCAACAGTGACGGTTCCAGACTTACATTTCAAGTGAGGCTTTATTTCGGGAGTATAGAATCTGGGCGCAGCCCTGCGGGGGGTCTGGGGGGCGGAGCCACCCAGCAATGGGGTCTGGGGCGAAGCCCCTGCCGGGTTCCAAGGGGCAGAGCCCTTGGCGGGGGGTCTGGGGGGTGGAGCCCCCCAGAAGATGAGGAAATTTTGAAATTTTCGGGTTCATTTTAGGGGGTAAAATTGGTGTTCCAGAAGCCTTGGCATTGGAATTGTATTGCATTGGAATTCCATGCATTTTCAGCACTTTAACTGTTTCTGCCACAATTTCAGACCCACAACCAGAACTCTCATCTGATTTCTGATTCTGATGTTCTCTTGGCACCGTTCTATGCCGCCTCGGGCACTCGAAATTGGCAGAGAGGTAACTTTACTCTCAACAAATGCAGTCAACCAACGCACACTGGAATGGCAATGCATGGGCCACCGATGCATGGACGCACCGAAGATGGCGACTGGCGAGGAGTTCCGACTTCCAAGTGCCACATCCTTGCTTCAAGAAAAAGGGAGTGTTGGGAAGTGTCAAAAGTCAACGGCCTCCAATAATTCCTCCCCCACATTCGTAAGAAATGAGAGTGCAACTGTGAAATGGAATGGTTCCTGGGTTGGTGACAACGGGGGCTGAGGACATACGCAAAGGAAACATGGGTGACGTTTTTGTGTGCAACCAATCCGTCCACTCCACCCGAAGTTGATCTCCGACCGCGGTTGATCTTTCACTTCGTTTTCCCACTGATTTGCATTGATGTGCTCAGAGTTTGCTCAAAGGAGGAAAGTTTGTCACTGCGAAGCCTCCCCACATCTGGAACTGTGTTCTGTTGTGATCTTCTGTTGTGTGAAAAAGATCCACACAGCAAGCTCTTTAACTGGACGCCAAGTCCACGAGATGGGATGTAAGCATCACGGAAACCCACCCAAAGTAAAATACGCTCTGACTGGAATCCAGACGAAATAAATCCAACCCCCAAATGCTCAATGCCAACAATTGATTATTTTTTTTCTTTTAGAATTTGGAACCCAGAATTCGAACGATTCTTCGGGACTTTTGGTGAAAATAAATTGGGAAGAGTTTTGATATTTTGGTGAAGCATTGAAATTTTAGTGAGGCTTGGAAATTTTGGTGAGGCTTTGAAATTTTGTTGAGGCTTCAGCCTCACTCAGCCTCACCGTAACGCCGGCGCTGGCTGTCAAACCATTCAGTGAAGTGAATATGGCATTGAGCTCCAGTGATTTTTTAAGGGTCATTTCCACCAAGACCATACTGTGCACTGGTTTTTTAACTTATTTTTCTTGCTTGCAGCCATCTGCGTGTTGTTTGTATTTCGTACTTTGGTAAAATTTTGCCCTTCCCTAGGAGCCCAAAATTAGCACCGTAATAATGAGTTGTGTTTCAAACATTCTGATTTTATGATATTTTGTTTCAGCAGGTGCTTGACAATGCGATTAAATTTGAAGTTTACAATATTTTCACCAAAATGTGGAAGAACGGCAAAAAAGACTGCTCAAAATCGATGTTGTATCTTTGATTCTGAATGGTGACAAGATAACAAAATTACTCATGTAGAATAAATGTTTAATTTAACATTAATTTGCATGGGCTAGCTAGGCCCTTGCGCAAATCAGCAAGACAATGCGGGATAGTGCAGTGACCGTAGGTTGCATCAATTCATTACAAACGATAAATAATATCAGTTCAGTCATAATATCTCATGTTGTTCGGTCAACCATAACACCACATTGCTTTTAAAAGCAACCACATTGATATCTTCAACATTCCCAAAGAAACTAGGATGTAGCAAATTCTGCTCATTGACAGTTCTAGTGGCAAATGAATATTTTCCAACATACTTGCAGGAGCGTTGTGCTCGGAGCTTAAAATCATGGTCATGCCTCCCGAAGTGACTTGCAGGAGTTTTGACATTTGACCAACTTCCAACATAATTTAATGCAAAAATAAACCACCCAGTCTTGAGATTTTTCTGCGCAAAGCCAGGGAATCCCACTCAAGGTTTTCCAACATAGATGTGGCACTATCCAATGGTGCATATCTTGGTACCAGACACAAAGCGAGTAGCCTTTCTTTGGATTCTCTCCAATTTTTCAATTAAGGGTCCCAGACAGATGAAGCGCATTCTAACAAGGAACTACCAATGCAAAATTTACTTTCTCCTTCGTTGGTTCATTTGCTCTTTTGCTCTGTAGAAAGTGCGTTGAATAAAGAAAAGGCCGAATTTGCCTTGCGGACAACTTCATTAGGTACATGTTGTTCCCAGTTTAAGTTTTTGGTAAGGGTGACTCCTGATAATTATTTAGGTAGGTAAAGGTTTTTATTTAACAAATTAGCCTTATCCCTATTATGGTGTCTCAAGCAACCATCCTCATCAAGTAAGGCGGGAATTGGTTTTCTTCCTCCACCATAACAGGAAGAGAAGATTCCAGAGTTTTCTGAAATTATTCTTCTTCCCTTCTGAAAACAGTCCATTTATGTAAGTATTTTAAGCAGCTTCCTTGGCTTTGTTTAATTTTCGTGGAAGCATTAGGCCTATATAGGTAAGCATTCTCATCTAAATTGGATCTTCGTCTAAGTTTGTATTTTCATTTACATTTTCGCTCATGATTGCGAAGTTCTCTATTGGACCAGACTGGACGGGATATCTCAACTTTATTCACCAGGGGAACTGAAGCCTGGTGCTTGAAGACCATTCTTGAAAACAAATCCCAAGTCTCCTCCAACATCAGTTAGGTCATCAGCTTCAGAAGCAAAAAGCTCGAAATCAGTGACAAGCAGGCTTTCAACAAACTCCGAGTTTTCTTGTAAAACAATATGGAATGAGATGAGATTTCGGCACAGTAGGCGATGAGCTCATCATTTGGTCAACATCACTCATGCACTTCCCAACTAGGGACTAAATTGACTGCATGGTCCAGACGCCTACCAAAGAATACCGAATAAGTCTAGTATGTTTGAAACAGTATCAGTAATCTGTGTGGTAGCATCAACAATCTGATGGAGATGGAAACTTTCAAGAAATTGTAAAGCCTTACAGGAAAGAACAGTGTCAGGGAGGCTGCTAGAAACAGAAAGATTAGGCCAAGAAATACGCGGAAGATTTAAATCTCCCCCAATTATATCTTTTTCCCCATGTTGCAATGAAGCCCTAATTTATTCAGTTTGTCCGACAAAGCAGCAAATACATCAGATTTACTGGCTGGATTGTCATTCGGACAACAAATGATTGCAACATGTCACATGGTTGCCGTTGCTTTTTTGAACTCTTATCGAGCATTTTTTGGCTGGTTGGTTTGGGGAGGCAAGACATGATCAGCAATAATGTTACCTAGTTGGAAATTTTAGCAATAATAGAAAAAAAAAGCAAAAAACCCTGGAGGCAGCAAATGACAGTTCTGATTATGGAGAAAGGCATATTTCAAAACGCCCTATCCAAATGTATTTTTAAAGCAAAAAGCCCGAGATGTTCATGGGAGAAGGGCTGAAGTAGACCACAACATCATGTTCACATGGTTCGGGCTGCTTTTTTGACAGTCTGATTAAACAACACTTTGTGCATGGTAGGGGAGAAAAAAGTCGTAAAGCTGCATTTGGGAATATCAGCAATAAGAAAAAAAAAACCAATATATTTTACAAAAAAACCTGCAGGCGGAAAGCAAAACTTGACATTTCTGCATGGAGAAGGGCGTTGTTCGAAACCGCCCAATCCAATATATATTTTTTGAACAGAAAGCCCTAATGACGTTCATGGGAGAAGGGCGGAACAAGCAATTTTGATCACTTTGGATGACTTTGCTCAGCGAAAACGGACTTGACAGGATTCCAACACTTTTGCTGTTTTGTGTAAGGTACATGGGGTTCAATGTGAATGGTTGGCATCTGTGGACATTGTTGTGAACACAAACCAAAAAAACCGATTATCTCAAAATCAAAAAAATGGACAAACCCTTATCCAAAAAGGCCTTCAATTGTGATGAGGTGATACCTAAACCAACTGTCGATGAGATATATAAAGTTTAATTTCTCTTAAGACCTCTACAGCTTCCAAACGTGACCTTATCACTGTAAAGCTACTTCACCTCAGTCCACTTCTATTTGCAAAATTTTTAGCCGTAATATTTGAGGCCATTTTTACGCGTGGTGCTGTGCCAACGGACTGGAAGGTAGCATCTGTTTGCCCATACATAAGAAAGGCGATAAGTCAGTTCCATCAAACTACCGACCAATTAGTCTCCTTGGCTTGGTGTCCAAAATCTTTGAAAAAATATTGGCCGCTCATATTAAAACTTTTTTGAGTCCAGCAAAATTTTTATCTCCCTTCCAACATGGATTTCGCAGTAATTTCAGCTGCGAGACTCAATTAAATGGTCTCATTCATGACCTCAATATGAGTCTTGATGCTGGCAAACAGGTCGATGCTGTTCTAGTCGACATCGCCAAAGCGTTTGATACAGTGAGTCACTCGTTACTGTTGACAAATTAAATGCCCTCGGTATGAATGCCTATATCGTAGAGTGTATTCGAAGCTATCTGACAGGCAGGACCCATTTGCCAAGTTGAGGGGACTTCTTCAGATCTTGTGGCTGCACCATCCGGTGTACCCCAGGGAAGCGTTATAGGTCCACTATTTTTTTTTGTTTATTAATGATTTGCCACAGTGTGTTCAATATTGTAAGATAAGGTTGTTTGCAGATGATTGCATTGTTATAAAACAATTGATACTGAATTTGATTGCGTGGCTCTGCAGGAGGACTTGATCTCAAGCAAACTTGGTTCGATGATAACAAGCTCTCGTTAAGTTCAGAAAAATGCGTTAAGATCACTTTCAGTCACAAGAAAATGCCTGTGAATTTTCCGTATACGCTGAAGTCCCAAGTCCTCACTTCCAGTGATCAAGTAAAATATCTGGGTTTAACGCTCACCTCAAATTTGTGCTGGCGGCCTCATAAAAATAAACA
>JASGXE010015709.1:0-10106 GCA_030068105.1 Sinentomon sp. SZTP_YWyxl | reverse complement strand
GTACGTCGGGACGTGGATTATACCTATTGGGGATACCACGATAAAAAAAGTGCGCCACCAGCCCTACGTCAATACGTGGTGTGGAAATGGGCTGCACCTTTACATTTTGGCAATGAGTCGAGATGTAAAGGTGACGAACAAACATATTGTTCGAAATCCAAACGCAAACTTTTTGTAGCACCCTGTACGGCCAGACTGCCAAACCCTTTGTCGCCGGTTAGGATGTCCTGAATGCCGATGATCGCGTTGATTGCGCAATTGAATGCCCTTCGCATTACGGCGCATGGATTTGGCGCTGAAGGGCGGTGGTCCCGGCGGCCGGTCGCGCTCCCCGGATACCCTAAACCCTAGCGCGGGGGAAGGGGGACTGCTCATAGACGTCCATCACCCCACAGAAACACACATTGCGTCATAAACAATGTACATTTAATAGAAACGCCCTGTACTTTTTTAACTCCGTCTAATTAGCATTGGGCCCGGTAATGGGTTTTATATGTGTGATAGGTGTGCTGGGACAGAGTTAGCTTAAAGAAAATCACAGAGCAATGGTGATAACTCGTCCAGTCAAATGTCGGCAGGTATTCCGAACTGTTACCAAATACCAACTGTGTTTGCTGTTTTCTTGTGCACGGAAACAAAGCCAACACCAGATTCCTCACTTCTTTCAGATTCCTCACTTCCTCACTTCTCAGCGATCGGAGCCCACCCGCCGAGGAAAGTTAAAAACGCTCTCTCTCCGCAGCAAACACCCGTCAGCTGTCCGTCACAGCTGCCGTGTCTCATGTCTGTGAAATGAACTGGAAAACAACGAACGAATCGAAATGAAAAACAACTTACGACTGCTGTTTCCAGCAAAACATGGTTTCCGCTGTCGACGCGAGAAATTGCGCTTCCGAATCATTGTTTCCGGGAATAAAGGTGTTTAGGATATTTGTTTCAACCGAACTATTCGGGAAAAACGAATGGTTTTTGCACCGTCTGCTGTGGGTGAAAATTGGAAAATTGAAGCGGGATTCTCGGAATAAGTTGCTCGTTTTCCCTGGAAACCATCCTGTAGCGCAGTGGCGCGGAAATAGTTTCTCCGCGAGGTGTTAATTGAATAAGTTTTTCCAATTTGTAATTCTGAGCGATTGGCAGTTTTACTCGAATGGTCGGGTGGGGGAGAGTGGCTAAGTTCCAAAACACCGTTGATGAGCGTTCGAATGACGTTGGGAGGCTGATGGGTGCATTGGGCAAGTTTTCGTGGAAGTGGCGTTTTCAACAGACGGCGGACGGCAAAAACAATCTCACAGAATTTTCCAATTCCAAGTAATTTCGTCACCGCGCCAACTGGCCCCCGGGCAGCGTTTTTGCAAACCCTGACGCAACTTTGGATGGCAGAGAGAGCGTTTTGTGCAGGAATGCTCGATTGGGGCCCTGTACTCGAAAAATATTTTTTTCTCACCTAAAGCTATCTGAACCTGATCTAATAATCATGTTCCCTGCCGAAAAAAATGCTCACTGGGGGCCCCGGCCTGTCATCTAAAGTCGCGGCAGGGTTGGTAAACTTCCCCAGGCCTGATGGATCCACACGAAAGCCGACAACTATGTCCACACGCCCCTCTCGAGACGACCCCGATTGAAATCGAGCAGAAACCGGGGCAAAAAGAGGGGGCACTCGGGCTGTGGGCCCCATGGGACAAACACAAGAGGGGACAGGCGGGGCAAAAGGGGATTTTCTTATTTTCGAGAAACAACTTGGCTCTTGTTGAACTCGAGACGCACATTTGGAAGGTTTTACCTTGAAAGATTTTACCTTTTCGAGTACATTTTACACCGAATAAAGAATGCACAAATAAAAATGCGGTGCCATTCTGAATACCCGGGCCATTGGTGATTTTTCAGACTTTTGAAGCACGGGGCAATATAATTCCCGATTTCGCATGCGCCGCAAAACACATTCCATGAAGGAATGCATTTAACAGCGTTTACGAGATGGGGAATAACATTGCCCCATGCTTCATAAGTTTGACAAAAATCTCCTATGGCCCGGGTATTTTGAATGTCTGAGTATATCAAGCCAGAGGGATATTGAATTTAAAATGTTACATGCTTATCGTTTGTTCAAAAATATGTCCCAAAAACTTTCCTTGTCTCAAGAAACTCTATTAACTCTCAACTCAACAGATTATCTATCAACTCACTGCTAAGGGTTCTTGATATGCCTGATTCCGATTGAGACGCTCAGCATGTCCCGATTTTGCAGCAGATACAGAAGTTCCGTTGATTTTTTGCTCCGGGATGAACTTCACTTCCGATTGTTCAAATCTCCACTCAAAATGTGGGACGCCAATATGGGCAGTGGACATAAAGGTGTCAGATTGCAATGCAACAAAGCTTTCTGGGAAGACTTCAAGCTTTTTGGGAAAACCATTTCTGCGAACATTTTCAAAAATCCAATATGAAATCGCCATTTTGACGTGTGTGGGTAATGTAATGTCGTCGCCACTCTCCCGATGCAGACCATGCATTGTCAGGACAAAAAACGCAGAATTACTTTAAGCCCTGGAATTATGATGGCTGCGGTAAAAATCCTACAGAGGACAGTTTTTATTGGCGCTTGACATAGTTTTTCAAATTCTTATCGCGTCGAGCAGGTGTGATGTTTGACTGGAAAATATGGCGTCGACTCGAATCTCAATTATTTATTGGCCGACTGGCGAGCAATGAAGAGAGCTCCGGGAAGCCAGTTAACATAACAAACCCTGCCGCGAATTTGCATGGCAGGCCGGAGTCCCCCAGGGAGCATTTTTTATCTGAGAAAGAACATGGTTTGGTCAGGTTCAGAAGCTTTAGAAAAAATACACTCAAAACACGAAGTTCAGTTTGGAACACTATGTTTTAACATGGGCGTAGATAGAAAGTGTTCTTTTCAGAACATTTATATAACACTTGGCGTGTTCTTGGAACACATGAGCGATTTAAGTATTCCATTGGAACACCTCAAGTGTTCCATTGGAACACTTAAGGTGTTCCAATGGGTTTTTCTCGTTCGTTTGCCAATACTTCATCTTTCTTTTGAATTTGGAATCCGATTTGCTTCGGCTGCCAAAGCGATGATTCGTGAGATTGGTCTTCTGCGGCGAAGTTGGGAAATGGGGAAGTTGGGAAGTTGGGGAGTTGGGGAGCAGTGTCCTGTGCCCTTGCCCTTCGAGATCGACGCGAGAAGGCCCTTGAGGCACTTTCGAAGGATGGTGAGAGGGTGCGCACAATTTTCAATTTTCAGTGACAATGATTCCAGCGCCGATTTGGGGTAGAGCAAAAGCAAATCGCAGAGCCTCTCCGCCGAAACCCTTTCCCGAAACCATTCTGTCATATACCAACTCGAGAAGCGATTTCTCCGCGCGTTTTGCATTTTATCAAATTACCAGATTCCGATAACTTGAAAATCGCCTGTTCCGCAACTGCTGATGGCTCCATATCCTCCTTCTCCCCGACGCACCCATTTCCTTCGGTGGCTAAACCCCATTTACACCCAAAATACGAAGTTTCCTATTGGGGCACCTTTTTATCATGGGCGAGATAGAAGTGTACTTTCGGAACATTTTTGGAGCACACAATGTGTTCTCGGAAAGCTATTTCCTATCCTGTCACAAATTTGGAACACAAATGATTTTGAACACACAATGTGCTCAAAATCGTGCAGGTGTTCCAAATTTGTGACATGACAGGAAATCATGTGTTTCGAAAAGAGAACACTTCCATCCGAGACTGTGTTAAAAAGGTGTTCAAATCGGAAACCTCCAATTTAGAGTGTATCTGTGGAGCACCCCACTCTCCCTTTTGTCGCAAATTTCTATGGAGATAATTTATACGACTAATAAGAACGGCTATTATGTCAATCGCCTAAAGAGCCATTGAGCCCACATTATGCCACATTCGCCTCCGCACTTCCTAAAACCGATCCCACTTGACTGCCGCTGCAATCCATCTACACTGCTCGCCAGAAAACATCGAACAGGACTTCATTGCATCCTCAGGCACCACATTTAGAATCAACGATAACATGAGCCGCAAAACACATCACATTCGTGTATCGCGTGAAACTGCTTCATGCCCTGTTGAAAGTGGATGGTTCACATATGAGCCTTATCCCTTGTAATTTCTCCTGTGTTCGAAGTGTTTTGTCGCTCCCTGTATGTGCGAGACGATTTCCATCGTTTCATTGTCCCCTTCCGGTACAGCCGTTATGGTTAAGTGAGGTGTGGTTAGGCGAAGTGGGGTTGAGCCAATCCGACCCTCCGACTCGACGGTCCGCATAGATTTCTAAGCGAAATAGTTGACTAGGCGGTTTCCTATAATGCAGTAATGGGTTTCAATTCATATCTCCATAAAATCTTCCGGCGAGATGCCGATAGATACGTAGATGATAACAATGATAACGGGTCGAATCATCGTTCGGCCATTCGACTTCTCCCGCGGGCCTTTGTCGCGACCTCTATTTATTGTTGGGGCCCTGGCTCGCGTGTCTGCCGGCCGGAAATAAGTTTGCTGAGGAAGTGGGAGGTGCGTGCGTGGATTGCGACGGTGTGGGGGCGTTTTGCAGACGCATTTGCATTGCTTGAAGTTATAGAAGATGCAAATCGACCTTGGGTTTTGCTAAAAGATGTATGGTGGCTTTCTAAAATGTTTGTTGCACAACGCAGGTTGCACTTATGCAATTGAGGTCAGTTCGATTCATTTCGTTTTCTGTATGTCTTTGGAGTTGCCTCATGTCAAAATTACAGACACACGAAAATACAGACAAACCATTTCAAAGCAAAGAACTCTTAAACCTGACGTTTCGGCATGGAACACCTTCGGAACACCATTTTTAATATGGGCTGAGATGGAGGTGTTCTTTTCGGAACACCTTTGGAACACCTGACGTGTTCTTGGAACACCATTTTCCTGTGACAACTTTGGAACACATAAGCGATTTAGAACACTCAACGTGCTCCAAAGCGCTCATGTGTTCCAAATTTGTGACAGGAAAACGGTGTTCCAAGAACACGTCACGTGTTCCGAAAAGAACACCTCCATCAAATCCGATGTTAAAAATGGTGTTCCGAAGGTGTTCCATGCCGAAACCTCAGGTTTAGAGAAACAAATACTTTTAAATACGTTTATAACTTGAATCGCATCCTTGCGGCGGTTTGCAAATCCTCGGAGTACAAGTTCTGCGATCCAAACTTCTTGTTGACGTCACACTGGTATTGCCACGATCTCGTACATCTGGGACCATTTGGTTTACACCATTTCGCCAAACTCATTCAACACCTGCTGCTCAAGATGCGAGATATTCCGGATTCCGACATGACAAGGAACTGGTACGGTTTTCAGGAAAGGATCTGACTGTGTAAGCTGGGCCTTAACAGGATCACTCGAAGTCTGTCTTCTTTTTTTTGTCATTGCTTTTTTTGCATTTCGACTTTTTCAGCTCCGCATTTTCCGTATCAATCAGATTATCAATCAAACAAAAATGTGCTTCGCCCGACAAACAATGCAATCGATCAGCGATCTGCGAGTTGTTCGGCGTCGCAATTTGCTGCCGAAAAGCCCGCATTTCGCGGAACGGTCAATTGCACTGTTGTCAAATCCCATTTTTCTGAAAAATCTGCCGACCTTCCCGTTCAATTCGCCACGAGCAATATTGCATCTTCCTCTGTGAACTCTACCAGTCCAAATCCTACATCGAGTTTTTCACCATCATCAATAATTGTCAAACCCGCAGTTCAGTCCCCAACTTCAACTGCCGACAACAGGGGCTTGGTTTCATTGCCCATGAAAAACTGTTCGAATTTGACAACTTGCTTACCAAATTTGCCAGTTTCTGATGCCAGTACTTCCATTGTAGATGGATCGCATTCTGATCCTCCCCTGCCATGTATTACTGGCTCTTTAAAAATTGACCACAAAGTGATTTCCCCAGATTTTATTAGAATGGCAGTTTTGAATTGTATGTCGATTGTGAGTCTGGATAAAACGCCTTGAGCTGTGTGAATTCCTGCATCAACACAATATATCAGTTATTTTTCTAACGGAAAAATGGCTCCACCCTGAGAATCTATACCTCAGAAATTCTTCCCTCAAATTTTGCCACCTACAGAAAGGACAGGCTTAAGAAACGTGGAGGTGGGGTAATTTTGGGTGTTAGAAAGACCTATCCAGCATCCAGTTGAATCGGGCCTACCCCATGAGTCTGAATTGGAAATTGTTTGGTGTTCACTTAGTCTAGACAAGCACTGTGAAATCTTTCTTTCCAGTATTTACTTGCCACCTAATCTTTCTGCCAATTCCTTTCTCTTTGATGAACTGTACAACTCAATATCATTTCATGTTTCGCAGAATCATAGAACCTTAATATGTGGTGACTTCAATTGCCCAAATTATTCTCCGCAGTTTAATGCTACCATTGGCTTGACCGCAAATGACCGTTTTGTTGAGAAAATTCTTGGTTCTTTCTCCCTTAGACAGCTAGTAACAAAACCAACTCGGGTCACATACTCTTGTGCAAACATTTTGGACTTGGCAATGATGAATTTTGAATCCCCGTCACCTGATGTTGAGGTGGTGCCAGGGTTGTCTGATCACGAATCCGTGCTCATGACCTTCAAGCCCGATAAGTGCACAAATCAAAACACCCGTAGAAAAAATGCAAAAGGGTTAGCTTCTTTTCCTGACTATTCCAATGTCAACTGGGCTTCTTTGAATGCGTCCCTTCTGACAAACCCTCTTTTTCTTGAAATGAATATCATGAACAGGACTGTTAATGAAGTTTGGACAACAATTAAGGGTACTTTATTGGATTGTCTCAGTAGGATCCCAACGATAAGAATAAAAAAGAACAAAAATAAGTTCCCTTGGACCAACAAAAAGCTTGCAGGATTGTTTCGCCGGAAACGAAAAGCAAATGCCATTTTCAGGCGGAGCGGCCTTCCCCACGACAAAATTAAATTCATAAAGGCAAAAGATGAATGCGCAAAGCTGAACTCATTGCTCTTTGATAGGTTTATTGCGAGATCTGTCGAAAGTGACCACTCAAGGGCATTCTGGAGATATTTGAAATCACTGCGAACTGAAAATTCTTTGCCTCCCTTTGTGACTGCCGATGGATGTATTGTGCATGACTCCTCCTCTAAAGCCACCATGCTAAATGAATACTTTGCCAGTGTTTTTCAAGATGATATGCCTTCACCTCACCGCGATCTGGGTTTGCCTGCATCATTTCCTGCTATTTCTTTTCCCGATATTCAAATTAACCCGATTAAATACCTCGGCATCACCATTGCTGCAACCTTGTCATGGTCCACTCATATTAATGAGACAATCGGTAAGGCCACAAAATTGCTAGGGTTCCTGACACAAAACCTGCGGCACTCCCCACCTGAGGTGAAGCTCCACTCCTACAAGTCTACCATCCTTCCCATTCTGGAATATGGCTGCTCGGTTTGGGACCCTGTATCGCAGTTGGATATTTCTAAGTTAGAAGCAGTTCAACGAAGAGCTGCGCGAATTATAAAATGTGCCTTCGACCGTCGCACCAGCGTCACCGCCATTCTAAACGAGCTGGGGTTGTCCTCCCTTGCAAAACGGCGAAGAGACCGCAGACTCAGCATTATGAGCGATATCCTAACGGCGACCCTTAACTTTAAATTACCTGAGCACTACAATTTAAAGCAAACTCAGAGAAGAACAGACAACGGCCTCTCCCTCAGCTGCCCAATTAGCCGCATAAATTCCCACTTCAACTCCTATTTTTCCAGAACCATAAGAGACTGGAACAACCTTAATCACGACTCTGATCTGATTATTCGTTGCGGGTTAGCCCTGAAAAAATCTTCCTGAACGATATGTTTATTTGTCGTCTTCCATGCCGTTTGTACCATTTGCAACTTAAAACTCATTTGCCTTTCTTTGTCATGATTACTTGGTCGCTAAAATTGCTTTGTTATATTGTTCCCTTTTACTTACCTGATGTTCGACACGGGAGCGTGCACCCTCATGCACGCCTGCCGCCCAACCCTTTGCGGCAGTATTGTGTTCATAATAATAAATAATAATAATAATAACAAAAGAGGTATTTATTCAATTTAATACATTCTACTGCAAAATGGCAGCACAGCAACAAGCTACTTTTCCTCAAGCTACTTTTGGGTATCAAACAACGAAAGCCTTCTGGGCCCGATATGATCCCCCCTCGACTCATCAAGGAGTTGGCACCGTCTTTGTCAGCTGCCATAACCGCTCTCTTCAAATTAATTATTTCTCAAGGTGCAATTCCAGACGATTGGAAAAAGGCCATTATCACACCAATACCCAAAAAGGGAGGTCGTGCAAACCAACCTGATGGTTATCGCCCTATTTCCTTGACGTGTGCTTGCTCCAAGCTCTTTGAAAAAATTCTTTGCACACACATTCTCGGGTATTTAAACAATATTGGTTTTTTTCACCCAAATCAGTTTGGTTTCCGGTCAAAAAGATCTTGTGAGGCACAGTTAGTTCTATTTGTAGATGAGGTTGCGAAATCAATTGACGGAGGCGTGCCTGTGCACGCAGCTTTTCTAGATCTGACCAAAGCCTTTGATATGGTATCTCACTCGAAGCTTATTCAGAAACTTCGCACCTTGCTTCCCCAAAACATACTAGATGTCATTTCATCCTTTCTCAGTGGTAGGCACCAACAGGTTTCTGTGCAGGGTACTTTATCTGGTCTTGTTGGGGTTCGTTCTGGTGTTCCTCAGGGCAGTGTTTTAGGACCACTTCTCTTCCTCATATTCATTAATGACATCGTAGACAATACCACTTCATCAGCACGCCTTTTTGCTGATGATATAGTAATTTACAGGTCCATCACCTCATCTGCCGATAGTGATGCATTGCAGAATGACCTCCTGATCGTTGCTTCGTGGTCGAGACATGGGGCATGCGTGTTAATGCCGACAAATCCAAGGTGGTTCTGTTTGGGCTCACGGTCAAATGCAAGGCTTTTCTATTCCATTTCTGGGCAGTTATGGAAATAGTCCCCAACTTTAAATACCTTGGTGTAACTCTGACCCATGACATTTCGTGGACCCCTCACATCTCATCTGTCATTTCCAAGGCCAACTCAAAATTAGGCTACATCATGCGCAATCTCAAACTGCTTCTGTGAAGCAAAAACGTCACGCCTACATTGCGCTGGTTTTACCGATTTTGGAATATGCCTGTGCGGTGTGGGATCCCTATAAGCGTTGTAATACTGACGCCTTGAGGCAATCCAGAGAAGAGCCGCAAGGGCAATTACCCACAAATACAGCCGAGAAATAAGCGTACTGCAATATTAAAAGAACTTGATCTCCCAACCCAAAAGTCGCCGCCGAATGCACCGGCTAAACTTGTTCAGGACATAATTAAGGTGAAGTTGATTTTCCCCTTCCTGTTTCTATTGTCTCAAAACCACTCAAAGGCGTACAGACAATGGCATAAGCTTTGTACTTCCCTTTTGCAAAAAAAAAATGTTTTTTTCCACTCTTTTTTTCCTCGAACCATTACCGACTGGAACGGCCTTCCCTCCAATTCTCCTATTTTATCAAATGCTATTGCTCGCGCGTCTCGCACCACGATCTTGACGCCCAATGTTTGATTTTTTTGCAAATCATTGACTTGTTGTTTTTATCCCTTTTTCCAATCTCGCACTTTTACACAGATTTGACTATGCTCGCGTGTAATTTTCTTGTTGTGTTGACTGTTTGTGTGTGTTACAGTGCCATGTCAATTGCTCACTGTTTTTGAATAATAATAATAATAATAATAATAAAAATAATAAATCAACACACAAAACAACATAGTAGACATCCATGACAAAATATGCAAGACAAACGGTTTTAACACAAGAGAAATTGGATATTATAGAATGATGTGTGTGAAAAAAGTGAAGACAAAACCCACCGAGGGGCGGAGGAGAATGAAAGTTTGATTGAGCATATTATGTCTGAGAGAGTGTTTCAATCTTGAAAATCTGAAATAATAAGAAATCAAATAGTCTATGAACAAGAAAAAGATAAGAATCTTTCAAAGAGTGAGAGAGAGCTCTACATATAGGATGG
>JASGXE010015708.1:0-11212 GCA_030068105.1 Sinentomon sp. SZTP_YWyxl | reverse complement strand
CGAGTAGCATGGAATCACCAATCAAAATTGTGAGATCGAAAAAAAGAAAACAATCCCATGATCGGGATGAAAATACTTTAACTCAAGAGTATTTTGGTCAGCGGCTGAACACTTTTCAGACAATGCCGCAACGCGAGCAAAAGCCATATTCCGAAGAGCGCATGTGCATGTGTACGAATTAAGCCGCAGGGGCCGAACTCGGAAGCGCAATTGGAAACGCAAACATAACTCAGAAATATGGACACTTCCGAATAGCATAGTTTTCCGAAGGACAGACTTTCGTTGTGGCTGAAAAACCACCTCTCACCCCTCGAAATTTGAAGACGTACACCTGATAGTTAAAATTAGATAAAAACGCAGAAATGAAAACCTGGTGAAAGAGAAATCTTCTCAAAATTCAGCGGAATTTTAGTCATTCATCAGCACTAAAAACACCAAGCAGCTCCTTGGGGCATCACGTTCAACGAAAATCGTGCCGCAAATACGCAAAATTGCACCGATATCCGCAAAAGAATCTGAAGGAAATCGTTCCGTAAATCGGCCTCCATCAACGAAATCAAAACCAGATCCAACCGGATTGCCATCTCGTGTTCGTGGTTCGGTATTTTGTCAGAAAATGTTGGGGTAAGATGGGACCGCGTTGCTATGGTTTCAGCCACTTGTTTAGTGGCAAACACATGGCTGTCACTGCTTTCGATAGTGGAATCAAGATGACCACGACTTCAGTGGCATACAAAGCAAAACTGAGCGTCATTGCCACTGCGAAAGTGGCAAACTGGGTTCATCCGCAACTATTTAGAGACAGACTGCATTTACCACTAGTGAAGTGACAGCAGTTGCCACTATTTTTCTTGCAGTGTATGGCCTGGGTATTTAGAATGGCTCCGTATACTTCCAGTGATGCGTGTTGCATGCGATCTCAAATTTCCGGGCAATCAATCTCCTTCAGCAGCCCCTTCGAATCAAAAGCTTCAATTTGCTCATGTTTCTGGTGATGCGTGATGCACATGCTGAAAAATTTCCGGAGCAATGAAACTCCCTTGCAGAAGAGCTCCTTCGAATGAAATGTTTCAATTTGCGCACACTGCCTGTCATGCGTGTTGCATTGCTGTCAAGTCAATTTTCGGGAGCAATCATCTCGCGAAGAAATGACTCGGAAAAAAACAAATCTCAGCTTGCATATAGCGGCGGCGGGATTTGTACCTACTCGCGCCATGGCTCGCGCAGTAAAAAATACTGCTGTTCAGATTTTGGGAGAAAACTCCAAGCTGCAGAAATTCAAGATCCTCTGTAATAACCGAGGTCAAAATCTGACCGTTCCGCAGGGAGCTCTGTTGAAATCTGGTGCTTTAATTTCTACCGCCGCCAACCTAAAAAGAGAGAAGAAAGAAAAAAGAAAGAAAGAAAATTTCGGAGCCAACAGCAAAATTGGAGAAACACAAAATGAGTGCGTTAATTCCGTCGCTATTCTAAAATCTACATGCAATCACTTCGTGTTCTTTGTCATTTTCGTTCCTTCAGAATTTGGTTTGCAGCAAATGTTTTGGTGTCTTCAAAATGCCAAATTTACAGTGTAGAGTCACATGTTTTTTTTTTCGTGGAGTATCCTCAGAAGTCATCGGAGGACAGCTGTAGGTGTCTATCCCCTTGTCCCAAATCTCGGAAACCGCACAAGAACCGAAATCCGAATGAAGGTACACGTTTTGTACAACCACCACATTGGCCTTCAGTCGGGTCCAGTAAAACCTTGCTCGCATGGTCTGATCTCATTTGAAATAAAATCGGATGCTCGCCGAAAATCTTAAGGGGACTCTCTGGCGGAATGCTTTTGACAAAGGACAACTAAAAACTAAAACCGATTCATGACTGTGGCCGTGCGACAATGCTAATTTGTGTTTATGGTGTCACGACTATCGCGATATCATTGTATGGCGAGACAGATCCGCCAAAGTGAAAAGCCCACCATAAAAAACTAATGCAGTTTGGCAATTTCTGTGAAACCCTGTGCTGTCAACAAACTGATGAATTGAAGCAGCAAAACGTGTAAAATGGCTGATAAATTGCGAGCGCTGAAAAGATTATTACGAAAACAGGCAATCGGAGCCGTAAAGTTCAGACGCTCATTTCAATCGTTTGCGTGCTTTGAGTGGGTCGTGGAGCCACGAGAGGAGCTGATAAGTTTTGCGTGGAAGTTTTCGTGTGCGAGGTCATTTCCGAGTTAACACTTTCATTCTGAACACTTTCATTTTGATCACTTTCAAGTGCTTTTTTGGAGTTGGGTTAATTGGGGTTCTCCGAAGATGTTTGCGAGGTTTACTTCAATGAGTGGTCAAAAAGGTTACTAAAAATCGTCGGTTCACCGAGATTTTTCATTCGTGAATAGCCAAATTTAACTCAAGTGCCATCGTATTAACCAAAGATTTCTACAGTATAAGCGCTATTATCTCCGAACATGGGCGACAGGTCATCGCCGCAGCGATTACGCGAAAAGGCGAATCTGCCGCCTTTTCTTCGACGATATTGTTTGTTTTAAAAAATATCGACAAATAATCATTATAAGAAAAAAATTGCTTTTGAAAGAGCGTGCAGGGTGCTCGGTAGGTCGAGAGTTGGAGTACCGGAAGTTTGTCGAAAAGGAAAACCTGTTGGCGCTATCGCAGCATGTTTGTGAAGGGACCCACGCTGGGGCTTGCCTTCGCGCGCTGCACCTGCAGCGCACCTCCTTGGAGGTTCAGACCTTTGCATGGAACGGCCAAAAGTAAGGTCCTCCTCGGCCCTGGCCAAAACGTCCAAAAAGACTTCCTTGGCCCTGGCCAAAAAAACGGCCGTTCGGCTCTCGTGATTATCTCCGAGTTTAAGAGAATTTATTCTTCCTGGTGCAACAAGAAAAAGACCTATTGACCCCAGATGACTCTCACTCAACATGAACACAGAAGGTTGGACTTCGGAATAGCTGAAAACATGTGGACGATGGAGGAATAACTTTCTTGATCTCATCAGCGAAATTCCGCCAGTTTCGGGCAAGTTTTTGGAAAGGTTGGAGTTGGCATTCTGGGTTTTGCTCGAGCCGAATTTGCTCGTCAGCTCTTGAAAGTGAAAAGGGCTGGGCGCCTCACTTGAACGTAATGAAATAGGCCGTTGTGATCGAGTGATTTTGCTGAACAACACAATTTATTGCTTTTCATTGGCACACCCCGAAAGCAAACTGGCAAGACAACGAAAAGCAGTTGAAATGATGGGCGAAATTCTTGTTGTTGGGTGTCAATTTCAACTGGTTCTGAATAAAGAACAGTGTGCGGCATGGAAGACTTCCGAGCATCCCTTGCCTCACTGCTTGGAAAGGGGCCAAAACAAATTCTGAACCTGAAAAACGGTTTCCCACACCTTTTTATTACCAAAGACTGAAATTTTGCGTTGTTTTTTATTCCTGGTCATCTTGCGGGAAATTGCTCTTTCGCGGCCAGAAAATACATGGATGCTGAAGTTCACGATGACAAACACGATGACAACAGAAGTTGTTTTTGAAAAAAAATCTGTTGCATTTGTGGAACTTTTTTGCATTCATGGTCACGGAATTCTGGGTCGCAATGAGTGAGGTTGGTGCTTCGGCCATTGTCCGGAAATTGAACTTTTGGATCCTTCCATGGGGCAAAAAGGGGTCGGATCACATTGAGGCTCGGGTCGGAATTAACGCCAGGTTAGCGGGGTCCCTTGATAGGTCGGTTCGACAGGTTTCAATCTCTGGGCAAAATTTTGGAGCGTTTCAGGTTCTTCCTTTTTTGATCGTATCGGAATTTGCATGTTTATGGCTTCTTGGCCCAGTCACAATGAAAATGCGTCACTGCAATTGCTTGCAGACGTTTCGAACTCCAGACGAAAAATGGTTGATCATTAAATCCACATAATTTGAAGCGATTTTTGCAACCAGCGTTCATTCCTTCCATTGCAACATCGTATTTCTTTTGAATGCTCTTGTTCGGTCCTTTGGCGTTGTATTTAAAGCATTGCAGCGATTTTTTAATCGAAAAGCCGCAGAGCTCGGCGAAACACAATCACAATGTGATTTGAAGTTTTGTTGCACCATGTACGTTTTCGACTCGTCGTAAATTCCACTGTGTTCTTGCCATTGACCCGGATTGCGGAAAAAGTGAAAAAGCATGCAAAATCAAAACGAATCAAGTCTGATATGCTCGGCTATGTTCGCCGATAAGATCGCTCATACTGTATAACTGTCTGTGATAATTTGCTGTGATTTCTTCAATTTTAACGTGTTCGTTATGCGTCCGGATTTTAAAAGACCCTCCATCGTCGTTTTAATGTGTATGTGCTCGTCCAGTTTTTACCCAATTTTACCAAGAGGTAAAAAGTTTTAATGTGTTTGTAATCGTCGCGATTTCAGCAAACATTTCACCCGTTTAAACATTTCTTTTAGGATTCCTAACAGGTTTCTTAACTTCTGGCAATTGAATTGTACTACCTCAACAATTGCTTACACCGACCGTTGATTGAAAAAAAAACCCCGAAAAACATAACAACTGTTGAAGGGGGTAAGTTCTTGGAATGAGCAAGTGGTTTTTCAAGATGTAAAACTAACCTTCACAGCTTGCTTAAAAAAAGAAGAGACTATCCTTCAAAGTTCACCTGAGTTTGGAAGGTTAATTTAAATTGCCATACTGACACACCCGAAAAGATGATAAATGAGAGTGACGTCATGACAATTGAGGTTCAACGAGTGTGTGGAAAATTGCTGTTATGATGAACTGCTACAATGGCCATCTCATCCTATTAGAAAGTTTCCCAAACAAATTTTAAGAGCAAACAGTGAAGAATCACTCCCCTTCCGTGTTGTTTTGGAGTGTTGGCCAATCCAAATTTCTCGCTTCTTTCATTTGCCTCTCAGAACGAAGTCCTTTTTATGAAAGCTATTTTCACTTAAGCGATGTCACAAGCCATAAGCCACAATCTTGAGATTGGAATTCCTGAGAAACGTTTTTAAATGAATGGACTTTTACAGAGGATTGAGGGTTATGGGTATGTTTTCCTTCTTCCTCCTAGTTTTTTGTTACGGCATAACGCCTGCCTGATTCAACAAAGCTGGTCGATATCTCCACGAGATAATTCCAAACCATAGTTCGGGGACCAACCACCAACCGAAACTTTTGAAGACCAGTTCCTGATATAAGAAGACCTAAGCGTCCCACCTGGGTCAAAAGAGCGAGTCCACTTTGAAAAAAAGATAAGTCCCTACTCTTTGCCAATCATCTTTGTCTGGAATTTTAACAAAACACCAGGGTGTTTGGTAGCTCAACGCTTTGGAAAAGCTACTTTCATTTTTGGACTTTAGTGTGTCTAAGCATTGGTTGGCATCACCGGGAGTGAGGCTACTCAGAAGGGATATCCACTTTGTACCTGAGCTAATCACTGTGTACCTGAATTTCTAGTCAACATGGAACGCCGGTCGTAATCCATTTTTAACCTATCGTGTAACCAATGTTCTAACCCATGTTTTAACCTGTGTTTGTCAGGGCTTGTCTGCCCAGTTCGTTGCACAGCATTTCATTGTCTACTGCTCAACAATCTGTTGGTCCACTTACAATTTCGCTCGGATTAATATTGTAGTGGAGAAAATCTGAAAAATCTGCTCCCAAGAACTTTTACAATAAAACTGTAGATTCAAAAAATCAACATCTCCCTCCGAGTAAATTCTTCAAACATCCACGGCCACGTGAACGCTATTTGGCGCCCCTGTTCGTTCTCCGTATTACTCGTATAAATTCATCAATAGCTTTCATTTGGCTGTGAATTTTTGAGAATTTGCTCGAATGGTGAACACATATCTTCAAGAGTTCGACATTTTGGGCGACTCTATACTGAATCGATTTTGCCAACAATTTGGTCTGCCACAACGTTTCTGCTTTCCTGGCAGACAAATTAACTACCTATCATTTGGTTTAAAAAATGGTGCAATTAAACCCCAGAAAAATAAATGTATGGTGCTAATAGGCACAAATAACCTTCTCAAACAAGATAGAAAATTTCAAACTGCTGATGAAATAGTAAGTCAGTACAAAATTTTGATTTCTTGGCTGCGGAAATATTATTGCAAAATTGTTCTGTTAACCATTCCACCAATACCTCTGTTGGGTTATCAACCAGAAACTTTATCTCGACACAAAGAAATTAACAAATTTATTTCTTCGTTGGCCTCGGAAAACATAAAAGTGGTGGGCCTTTACAACGTGTTTATTTCCGGGCATTCATTCCGATACAACCTCTTTCATAAATTAAAACCAAAGTCGCGAAAATACAACTGGAACAGGCCTGATTTGATACATCCAAACGAGGAAGGCATGAAAGTTATTTTCAAGAAATTGGAGAGTTTTTGTGACAGGAAGTATTCACGTTGATTATGCCAGCAACACGGAGTGGAAAAATGTCCTCCCAACCGTTACCAGAAAAAACTTTGGAATCACTAGGTCCAATTCATGTCATGACATTGGAATGTCGGCGAATGAACAGACTGGTCAGGCTACAAGTCTGCACAATCATGAAATCTGGGAGAAGGATCTAGATATATCAGCGCAACCAAACGTGGAAAACATTGTTGGTGAAAATAACGAGGACAGAGATAATCTAAAAGAACGAATTAAACAGTTGGAACTGGCATTATACGAATCTCGCCAATTTCAAGAATTTGTCATGGACACTTTGCCAACAATACCACGAACGCGCGACAGAGCGGATTCAAATAGCAGTGAAACCGAGAGGCGTATCCGTCAAATTGAAAGGAGTTTAGAAAGAAATGACAGATTTCAAGACATCATTATGAGAAAATTGGATGCACTCTCGGAGCATTTTCAAGATAAACAACACAAAGAAATTCACATCAATGAAACAAACAATTTTAACAAAGAAATTGGTCCTTCTCCGAGTGGAAACGGAAGTGGTCATCAACAAGAGCCAGGTGATCACCCCAGAGAAACACGAGAGAGAATCGAAACTGAACAAATCCAATGTGTCCCCTCTGGAATAATTAGAGATGCAATAATTCATGTGTCTCTGCCTTACAAATGTTCAGTCATGACCACAACAGTGAATTCAGGTCGACCACTCGTGTCACATCGTGCTCAACAAAGCAATTTCAACTCAGGAGCACAACTCCAGAGCTCATTGTTTCCTAACAACGGGAATATGTACAGCACGGCAATGGGAAGCGCAACGTTTCCAATCGGGAGCTTTCCATTGTCGGATGCCCATGGAAACATCCCGGGTGCAACGCAGGCCAACGGTTATAATTTTTCAAACCAGACGTCTAACACCAATTGGCTGAACCCCAACACAAATGTGGGTCAAGTTCCTTGTGCTGAGAGCTTTTCTGGAGTTCCGAGCGTCAATAATCAAGAGATTTATCGCGCAAATTGTCCAGTGCGACCTGATTTCAGACATTATGCTTCACTTCCGAAATTTTCAGGAAAAAGCAACGAATGCCCCATAACATTTTTGCGGAAACTGCAGTCATTTTTAAAAGCCGAGAATTGGCACGATGTTACCTTCTTTCAAAATATAAATCACTTTCTTGAGGGAGACTGCTTAAACTGGTTCAATTCCGTAAAATTTAATTTGAGAAATTTTTACGATTTTAAAGTAAATTTTCTCACCCTGTTCTATTCAGCTGACTTCAAGAATCGTCTCAATAACGAATGGTTACAAACGAAACAGAAGCCTGGAGAAAGTGTTATGACATTCTTTTCAAGGGTTTCTGGAATGGCAGAAATGCTGTTTGAAAATGTTTCTCCCCAACAACTGATGGAACAAATTTACAAGTCATGCCATCCAAAAATACGGATGCTCATACGCTCGCACAATTGCCAGGATTTAACATCCTTTTTGAGAGAGCTTTCTGTTGCAGAAGAACTCCTGATTGAACAGGAATCCGCATATTCAGCAGACAGATTTGTTGTTAATAACATAAATCCTAGACGTTTTGGTTTGAGCACGGAAGAAACTAAACGTTCGCCCGGAAGGGAAAGAGAGGAAAAAACGATCGTGTGCGAATATTGCAACAAAAAGGGGCACACCACAGAAAACTGTTTCAGGCGCAAAGCGGGAGAGTCAAAGCCATGGAGTCCCGGAAGAAATCCGCCTGCAAAGGTTGAAGGTAACCGGAAGTATGAGGACATCGTTTGCAGCTATTGTTCACGCCTTGGACATGTCTCAAAAATTTGCAGAAAAAGGGAATATGATCTGAGATATGGAGGCATAAACGATAGCAACCATAAAGATGCTGGTTCGTCAACAAACAGACGTTGGGAAAATAGTCCTCGTTTGGAGAATAAAAATACACAAAACACTCGCGGATATGCTAATCGGGATACAGATAACTCCTTTCGTAAAGGCTATGCTGAACCAAGAAAAAACTACGTTTTTGAACCATCAAAAAAGGCCAATAGGCGACCCGATAGGGAAGAAAACGATATTGTTGTTGAAGCTGTGGTCCACGAAAACCCCAGAAGAGAAAGTGAGGGAAACGGCCGACGGAACCATTGATGGTAGACGCAATGGTTTCCATGCAAAAAGATGAATCACAGTCTGCCAGTGTCATTGCGGAGAACCTTGAACTTTCGAAAACACAGTCTAATTCTTCTCTAAACATTTTTTCAAAAACAGATGAATGCCAAGATATTCCAGAGAACCGGAAGTGCGACGTAACCGACGTTGCCAGTCCTGCTCTGCCGACTCTTCCCTCATCCACATCAAGTGAAACAGGTGACAGCAGTTCGGAAGGTTCAAGCTCAAGTGATTCCAGCAGCCTGGACGAAGAAGAAATACAAAAGTCAGGTTGTATCGTGGAAGATTTTTCTTACATTTCTGTTTATAATACAGTCAAAACAGGGTGTGGAAGATATTATTTGGGCATTCCTGTTTCTCTAAATTCCAGAAAGGTCGTGGCAATGGTCGATACTGGATCAATTATCACGCTCTGTAGCGAAGCGCTTTATTGGGAACTTAAAATTCGGCATCAATTGCACCTCCCAACAGCACAAATTCGCTCAGCCGACAATCACGAGTGCGCTTACATTGGCCATGTTTTCATAAAAATGCATGTGCAAAAATACATACTGAGAGTACAGCTTCATATTGTCAAAAAGTTGGTGTTGCCACTCATTGTTGGCCTAGACGTGATTGATGCCCTGAAAATGAAAATTGATAGGTCCCGAAAAACGTATTCAATCGGTCATGAAGAATACGAATTTGAAAATATTCCAAGTGATGGGAGTATACAACGTCCTTGTGTTTTAGGCTTTCATAATAACGATGTGAGCCGTGTTAAAAATCCAAATGAAATAGTGTTGGGAACTCTGAAAAATGCTGAATTTGATGTTTCCAAATTTAATGCGAAGCGAAATTACGACGAGATCACCATCGACTCGGAGGTTGACGAGACTGAAAATGTCATCTCTGATGTCGAATTTGGTGAAACATTACCAGAAGAAGAAAGGAATAAATTCCAAAATTTGCTTCTGTCATACATGGACTTATTTCGGGACGAAATTGGGAACGTGCCGAACACGGGCTTTAAGGTGAGCAGGGGCGTCGGAAGCGGGGGGGCAGGAGGGGCAGCCTGCCCCTCCTAGAAAATGGAAAGTCTATCTTGCCCCTCCTGGATTTTATGCACTTGCATAAAAAGTTTCCAACCGTCATTTTTTTTTTTTGTATTTTAGGTGATATTTATCAAAAAACAAAGTCAAAGACATCAACCTGACTGCACCAAACATTTGCAGTGGACCTGAGTGTTTCGCTCGTTTCGAACTTAATATCAACCAGAGCATCAATATAATCATATATTGATGGCTCTGATATTAACCAACGCAAATTGCTACAGAAGTCTCCTGATATGGTCTGCAAGCAACTTGGTCGTTCATTGGGCCTTGCGGCACTGCTGTTGCATTTGGGTGGGTGACTTGCTTTGAAGTTGCAGAAGAGTGTGGCTATAAGGTACAGTGTAACTCCACCCACACTATTTTGAGTTCAAGCGATAAACGAGGGTCGATGTCCTGTGCATTCATCAGATTCGTGCACCAAGAGGGATGGTATGGTACCTATCATCTTTCCCGTTTCCTGTTTTCTCCTTATCAAAAGTACACTGCAATCGGGAGAGAACCTGTGCAATGCAATTGGGAGAGAACCCATCTCTTCAAGCGACAAGTCCTGAGCTGGCATTTTGTGACTTTTTGACTCTTGATTCGGCATGAGAACCCGATGTCGCCCAAAGTGCAGGTTTGTTGTATTGTGCATGACACACTGCAAAATCAAGTGCAACAGCACAAAAAATCAGCGAAATTTGTTTGACTGTGTGTGCCCGGTGTCAAAAGGTTTAGGTATACCGGAAGCGGAGATGTTTGCTCAAAATGTGCGAAAAAGTGTCACCAAAGGTTCTCGAGAGCCAATAAACTGAACTCGAAGAAACCAGTCATGACAGTGATGGACTCATTGATTTCAGCGAAGGGAAATTTGTGAATGAAGCAGAACCAGAAGTTTCAACCCGTTCCGGTAAGAAAACTTGAAGCTTTTGCATGTATCGAAAAAGCAATGGAATAATGGACGAGGGGCGCGCCACAAAATGCCCCGATGCCCACCCTGCTTGTCAGATTTGGACCTTCGGATGTGCTCACCATTTCCACTCACACATTCAGCTTTAACTCAAGACTCCAGGAACGGTTCACAGACCCCACTGATCCTCTACAGTTGTTCTGAGAGTGATTTTCAGGGACCAATATTTGACCACATCTTTGGCTTCTGGGGGGCTTCGCCCCCCAGACCCCCCACCAGGGGCTCTGCCCCTTGGATCCCCGCCGGGGGGATCCGCCCCCCGGACCCCCCGGATTCGGGGCCGCTGCGCGGCCAAATCTTGCCCCTCCTGCTATTTTTTAGTTCCGACGCCCCTGAAGGTGAGACTGAATTCATACAACCCTTAAGAAGGCCGCCATACAGATTGTCTCCTCAAAAGGAGGTCATATTGCAACAAATGCTTGACAAGATGGAAGAGCAAGGTATAATTGAGAAAGCATTTAGTGAATTTAGTTCCAGTTGCATGATTCTTCCGAAAAAAAAAAAGGAGAGGGAGAATGGTCACAGATTTTCGTGAAATAAACAAAAGAATTCTCCCAGTTTACAGTCCTTTGACGAGACCGGAAGATGTTTTTCACAAAAT
>JASGXE010015707.1:0-13970 GCA_030068105.1 Sinentomon sp. SZTP_YWyxl | reverse complement strand
CCGAAGTTTGAGGGAAGTCTGTCATGCAAGACAGATCCAAGCCATGGAAATCTCAAAACCTGCACAGCAGAATTGCAGACGCAACAACAGGAACGGGCACTGCTTGCCCAACGCGTTTTCAAAAAAAGTGTTGGATCGTTTCACACACGCAAACGTTGGCACCTCGGAACGGAGAACTTCATGGCGAGTTTGTTGTTTGTTTGTTGCGGCCCCTTTCACTTTTGCGCAAAAGTGAGTGGTCAGCTCTTCAAAAATTTCTTCCAATCGTTTTTCCAACGCTTTGATCCGAACAACAAAAAAGCAGAACGCAACAGGCTTTTCCTGCAAATGGACCGCTTGAAGACTCGCAAGTTTTCCCAGCTGGTTCTGCTGCACCTTCGCCCGAGCTTGCTCCCATTGAACCAGAATCACGGCTGACAATCGAAATGGAAGGGTTAGAAACAGAAAGGGAAAACGCAAAAAAGAGCTGAAAACCTGCCGAGAGACATGCAGAAAACCTTCGAGTCGGCTGCGCACAACTGAATAAAATGCAAAAGAAGGAACCACAGTATCCAAAGTAAGCTAAATTTCCAATCCAAGGAGGTCGCAACTCGCAATTCCAGTTTTTCGGAATTACGCAATGCACAATTCCGAAATGCAAGTTTTGCGGCATTTCAAAAACAGAAAAACGCCAATTTTTCACAAACAGAATTTTTCAAAAACAGGAAAACACCGTTTAATCACCTCCACGCTCATGTCAAGTGTCATGCACTTGGAAGAAATTGTTGGGAATTGCAATTTCTGCGGCATTTTCAAATGCTGAAAAAAACCAAACATTATCGCAAATCGGGTGCTGGCTCCCCATTTCATGTTGCCCACGCTCCTCATTCGTGGAATGCGCGGCAGTCGCAGACAGGCGTTCCAAGGAAAGAAAGATATCTGAAAAAGTATGGAATGCATTTTTTCATTCAAAAATGCGGCAGCAGCTGCCCGCGGGACGGACAAAGTGGAGCTCGAATCTTTAAAAGCGGTTTTTTGTTCGGTTGTTTGTTTTGCAACGTTTTTTTTTTGCGCCGTTTCTTTCCAAGGCTCTCTTTCACCAGTGTCCAACCCAGGGATGGGCAAGGTAGGGTACCTTAGAGGGGGGTAAAGAGGTCTACGACGGGAGGGGGGTAGGGCACCGAAAATGCAGGGGGTCTGGGGGGCGGCAGCCCCCCAGCATGGGGGGTCTGGGCCCCCCAGCGGGGGTCCAGGGGGCAGCGCCCCCGGCAGGGGGTTTGTGGGACAGCGTCCCCCAAAAGCTGAAGCTTTTTTGAAAAATTAGGGGTCCTCAGATGCCATTTTACGACATTTCAGGTCCTTTTTTCCTTATCCTGGAGGGTTTGCAGTCGCAATAGATGGAGCAAGGAAATAACTGTCAGATACGACTTTCTGGATGAGTTTTTTTTTCATTTTACCATTTTCTGTAAATCAAAACAGAAAGTACAAAGAAACAATGTTGCTCCTATTGAAGTCCTGTTGTGTGCCCTGCACACACACCAGGACTCTTTTCCCACCTTTTTCCGACGGTACCCTTAGCCTTAAAAAGGCTGGGGGGGTAACCTCGGCCGAAGGCCAGGGGGGGTAACCAGTGTGACCAGATCTAGGGAATTTCCCTAGATCTAGGGGATTTGAGGGGGGAAAATGACTGCTAGGGGAAAATCTAGGGAATTCGAATATCTGGGGGAAAAGCTGGGGGAAATAAAAGTTCCTGGGGATATCTGGGGGAAATTTTGTTTTTCTCATATTTTGTGTTTGTGAAGTTGACTTTGTCCAAGGATTGTTTCAAGTTTTGTTTGTTTCATCTTTTGTTCGGCTTTGATGACTTATTTGCGGTGATGGGGCTGGGCTTTGGCTCGTTTCTTGTCCTTGCGGGTCCCACCACGTGTGCCCGGCTAAAAATCTGAACTTGCTTGTCCTGCTTGTCTTGCTTGTCCTGCTGGAAAACCTGCTTGTCCTGCTGGTAATGGTCAAATGGGTTAGGTTATTGTCAGATTACCTTGTTATTGTTACCTTGTTATTGTTAGATCACCTTGATATTGTTAGATTATCCTGACCTAAACTAACCTAACCTAACCTCACCTCCCAAACCTAACCCTGAAATACCTTAGGTACCAGCAGGACATGCAGGTTCAGCGTTTTTGTCACTTCCAAAATTTTTATTGTGGTGGAATGCAAACGAAAATTCCGGAGAAAATAAAAATATGCTGTGAATACATACGAATAGTGCGGAGGTTGGAGATTCATAGGCCTCAGGCCTGTAATGACGTGGTGTCGATTTGGCAAGACGTGTTTGGAAAGCTGTGATTTGGCGAAGCCGAAGCGTCATTCTTCGGAACTGTCAGGTACACTTCATTTAACTCGGCCATCATCATAAAAATACGAGTTTCAAGGAAAAAGAAATACCTAGGCACAATTCAGTATTTACAAAAAAATAAAAAAATCGTGGAATGTTGACATCCCTTGTTTGCGCTAGAAAGAGTTTCAGATCACAAAATAAAAACAGCAATTTTGCATTTTCCCTGTGACCAAAGACTTCTGCGAGCTGCCCTGTGTTGGAGCAGCATGTTTGTCTGCAAAGAATTGCACCGACTCTGGACAGGTCATTGAATCTGTTCCCTATGGTATTTTGGATATCCATCGCCTCATCTCTGACTAGATAGTAGATACCTATAGGTACTTACCATTTTTGAGTTTATTTTCTTTTCATTTCAGTGTGTTGAGAGGCACAAAATAAGAGAATTTGGCCTTCTGGTGTGCCAAATATGACCCCATATTTCAAAATTTCTCCCCTTCGGGGGGACGCTGTCCCCCCGAACCCCCCTGCCAACCTTGGAATCCCGCTGGGGCTTCGCCTGGGACCTAGGGGAAAAATACCCTGTCTAGGGACAATTTTATTTCGAAATAGGGGAAAACTGCCAAAATAATATGGTCACACTGGGGGTAACCCCCCCTACCCCCCCCCCCCCTATGCTCAACCCTGGCCCAACCTCTTCAACAGTGTCTTCGGCAGTGCCAAGCACGCACAGTGATAACCAGTGCTTTGTTTAGCTCTGTAGCAGACCGTAATCATCCACAGAGGGGGGTTGCAAAGGAGGGCTTGATTCTTCTTCATTGAGTTTTATGGACTGATTGCTGGTGGTCCGACCGTTTTTTGTGTTTTTGTTGTGACGTCAGGCAGATTTCCTTGAGGTATTTGCAAATGTCACCGGAGAGTAGCTGTTCCAGCACCCACCGCTGCAGGCACCCAATTAGTCGGTCTCGGCGGCCAGTTTACAAATCTTGCCGCGACTTTAGACGGCAGGCCGGGGCCCCCACCAAGGGTGACTAGAACGCTGAACCTGCTTGTCCTGCTGGAAACCTGCTTGTCCTGCTGGTAATGGTTAAATAGGTTAGGTTATTGTTAGATTAGGTTATCCCAACCTAAACTAACCTCATCTAACCCTGACCTAACCCTAACCTGGCCATTACCAACAGGACAAGCAGGTTCAGCGTTTTAGTCACTTCCCCCACCAAGCATTGTTTTTTCAGAGGGGGACAGGGTTAGGTCAGGTTCAGATAGGCTTAGGTACCTATAAAAAGAATTTCTTTCTTGCAAAACAGGGCCCCAATAGAGAATTATTCCACAAAACGCTCTTTGCCATCATAAAATCGCGGCAGTGTTTGCAAAAACGCGTCCCGGCGGCATTTTTGCTCAATGCTCGCTTGAGGCCCCGGCCTGCCATCTAAAGTCGTGGCAGGGTTTGAAACTGGCGTCCCGGCAAGGTACCGGCAGGGGCGTAGCGAAGGGTAGTACCTATCTTTGGGGGGGGAGCATTTCAGAAATTCCCAACTGACATAGTTGAATTTTCCCAACTGGAGCTCGGGGCGTTTAAAAAAAAAAACACAATGAAATCAAGAATGGTGTCAAACCTTGTCATTTGTCCGGTCATTGAAAAATATCAGCCGAAGAATCATGTCATGTCCACATTAAAATTGCCAGAATGAACGTGGAATAAAGTGAACCCAAGAAAATGTGTAGATGTGCATAAAAATTCACAAACAGAAATTCCCTTGAAATGTGTTGGTAAAAGAAAGAAAGTGGGGGAAGCAAATTAGAAAAATGGCAAAAACGGACTACCTACCTAGGTTTTGTAATTGGGTCTCATCATTAACCGAGGAATCTAGCCTGGAGTGGACTATCTGAATGAATTGCTTCTCTGAGATATTTAAAACTTCTGGGGGGAGATGCAATCTGTTCCACACAATGAGGTATTGCATGAAAAATGCATGCCGATCCACTTTTTCAAAACTATAGGAGGGACAAATGATAAAAAAAACCGCCTGCCCTTGTAGGAAGCGTATTTGTTTTGAAGCTCCAAGGTCCATCACCCCAACCCCCCATCTGTTTATGCATTTCCTGAAAGAAGAGAGACCATGCAAAACTCTTCTGAGTTCTAGTGTTTCCCAACCAAGATCATTGATGAGGGAGGTGACACTCATATCAAACGAAAATTGCCCGAGACAAATCTTGCAGCTCGCCTCTGCACAGCCTCAAGTGCATCAATGTGGCACCTCTGAAATGGAGCCCAGGAAGTTGTGGATATTCCAAAATGGACCTAACAGTTGAGAAATACAAGATGGTTTTCACACGTTTAGATGCATAACCATAATTCCTAATGAGAAATTTCAGTTGATTTGAAGCTCTCTTCACCAAATTATGGATGTGTGGTGCCCAATTTAGTTGACTGTTAAACAGTAGACCCAAATATTTAAGAGCCTGAGGCCTGGAAAGAGCAGTGTGCCCAACCCTATAATCATTTATGATTGGTGATGCAGAAGTGGAAAATGACATAACAGAAGTCTTTGAGGCGTTTATATCCATGCAGTTTTCAATGCACCAGTCAGCAATAAAGTCAAGATCCCGCTGCAGAAGTGCAGATCATCATTGGTGGACACGATGCGAACACAACGATGTCGTCTGCAAAGAGTCTGATCCTAGATGTGACTGAGCACGTCAAATCATTTATGTATATCAGAAATAGCAGAGGCCCCACACACCGAGCCCTGTGGAATGCCACTGGTAACGGGAAAGGAATCTGATAATTTGTCATTGACAAGCACCTGAAATCGGGTGTGGCTCCCCATTTCATGTTGCCCACGCTCCTCATTCGTGGAAGGGGCAGTCGCAGAAGGGCGTTCCAAGGAAAGAAAGATATCTGAAAAAGTATGGAATGCATTTTTTCATTCAAAAATGGGCAGCAGCTGCCCGCGGGACGGACAAAGTGGAGCTCGAATCTTTAAAAGCGGTTTTTTGTTCGGTTGTTTGTTTTGCAACGTTTTTTTTTTTTGCCGTTTCTTTCCAAGGTCTCTTTCACCAGTGTCCAACCCAGGGATGGGCAAGGTAGGGTACCTTAGAGGGGGGTAAAGAGGTCTACGACGGGGGGGGTAGGGCACCGAAAATGCAGGGGGTCTGGGGGGCGGCAGCCCCCCAGCATGGGGGGTCTGTGCCCCCCAGCGGGGGTCCAGGGGGCAGCGCCCCCGGCAGGGGTTTGTGGGACAGCGTCCCCCAAAAGCTGAAGCTTTTTTGAAAAATTAGGGGTCCTCAGATGCCATTTTACGACATTTCAGGTCCTTTTTTTCCTTATCCTGGAGGGTTTGCAGTCGCAATAGATGGAGCAAGGAAAAACTGTCAGATACGACTTTCTGGATGAGTTTTTTTTTTCATTTTACCATTTTCTGTAAATCAAAACAGAAAGTACAAAGAAACAATGTTGCTCCTATTGAAGTCCTGTTGTGTGCCCTGCACACACACCAGGACTCTTTTCCCACCTTTTTCCGACGGTACCCTTAGCCTTAAAAAGGCTGGGGGGGTAACCTCGGCCGAAGGCCAGGGGGGTAACCCCCCCCTACCCCCCCCCCCCCTATGCTCAACCCTGGCCCAACCTCTTCAACAGTGTCTTCGGCAGTGCCAAGCACGCACAGTGATAACCAGTGCTTTGTTTAGCTCTGTAGCAGACCGTAATCATCCACAGAGGGGGGTTGCAAAGGAGGGCTTGATTCTTCTTCATTGAGTTTTATGGACTGATTGCTGGTGGTCCGACCGTTTTTTGTGTTTTTGTTGTGACGTCAGGCAGATTTCCTTGAGGTATTTGCAAATGTCACCGGAGAGTAGCTGTTCCAGCACCCACCGCTGCAGGCACCCAATTAGTCGGTCTCGGCGGCCAGTTTACAAATCTTGCCGCGACTTTAGACGGCAGGCCGGGGCCCCCACCAAGGGTGACTAGAACGCTGAACCTGCTTGTCTTGCTGGAAACCTGCTTGTTCTGCTGGTAATGGTTAAATAGGTTAGGTTATTGTTAGATTAGGTTATCCTAACCTAAACTAACCTCACCCAACCCTGACCTAACCCTAACCTGGCCATTACCAACAGGACAAGCAAAACAAGCAGGTTCAGCGTTTTAGTCACTTCCCCCACCAAGCATTGTTTTTTCAGAGTGGGGACAGGGTTAGGTCAGGTTCAGATAGGCTTAGGTACCTATAAAAAGAATTTCTTTCTTGCAAAACAGGGCCCCAATAGAGAATTATTCCACAAAACGCTCTTTGCCATCATAAAATCGCGGCAGTGTTTGCAAAAACGCGTCCCGGCGGCATTTTTGCTCAATGCTCGCTTGAGGCCCCGGCCTGCCATCTAAAGTCGTGGCAGGGTTTGTAAACTGGCGTCCCGGCAAGGTACCGGCAGGGGCGTAGCGAAGGGTAGTACCTATCTTTGGGGGGGGAGCATTTCAGAAATTCCCAACTGACATAGTTGAATTTTCCCAACTGGAGCTCGGGGCGTTTAAAAAAACAAACACAATGAAATCAAGAATGGTGTCAAACCTTGTCATTTGTCCGGTCATTGAAAAATATCAGCCGAAGAATCATGTCATGTCCACATTAAAATTGCCAGAATGAACGTGGAATAAAGTGAACCCAAGAAAATGTGTAGATGTGCATAAAAATTCACAAACAGAAATTCCCTTGAAATGTGTTGGTAAAAGAAAGAAAGTGGGGGAAGCAAATTAGAAAAATGGCAAAAACGGACTACCTACCTAGGTTTTGTAATTGGGTCTCATCATTAACCGAGGAATCTAGCCTGGAGTGGACTATCTGAATGAATTGCTTCTCTGAGATATTTAAAACTTCTGGGGGGAGATGCAATCTGTTCCACACAATGAGGTATTGCATGAAAAATGCATGCCGATCCACATTTTTCAAAACTATAGGAGGGACAAATGATAAAAAACCGCCTGCCCTTGTAGGAAGCGTATTTGTTTTGAAGCTCCAAGGTCCATCACCCCAACCCCCACATCTGTTTATGCATTTCCTGAAAGAAGAGAGACCATGCAAAACTCTTCTGAGTTCTAGTGTTTCCCAACCAAGATCATTGATGAGGGAGGTGACACTCATATCAAACGAAAAATTGCCCGAGACAAATCTTGCAGCTCGCCTCTGCACAGCCTCAAGTGCATCAATGTGGCACCTCTGAAATGGAGCCCAGGAAGTTGTGGAATATTCCAAAATGGACCTAACAGTTGAGAAATACAAGATGGTTTTCACACGTTTAGATGCATAACCATAATTCCTAATGAGAAATTTCAGTTGATTTGAAGCTCTCTTCACCAAATTATGGATGTGTGGTGCCCAATTTAGTTGACTGTTAAACAGTAGACCCAAATATTTAAGAGCCTGAGGCCTGGAAAGAGCAGTGTGCCCAACCCTATAATCATTTATGATTGGTGATGCAGAAGTGGAAAATGACATAACAGAAGTCTTTGAGGCGTTTATATCCATGCAGTTTTCAATGCACCAGTCAGCAATAAAGTCAAGATCCCGCTGCAGAAGTGCAGAGTCATCATTGGTGGACACGATGCGATACACAACGATGTCGTCTGCAAAGAGTCTGATCCTAGATGTGACTGAGCACGTCAAATCATTTATGTATATCAGAAATAGCAGAGGCCCACACACCGAGCCCTGTGGAATGCCACTGGTAACGGGAAAGGAATCTGATAATTTGTCATTGACAAGCACCTGAAAATGCCTGTCAGTGATGAAATTGGAAATCCACAAAAAAAGATTTTCAGGAATGTTCAAAGATGCAAGTTTCTTGCAAAGAATGGGAATGGACACCCTATCAAAAGCTTTTACAAGATCTATAAAAATCGCATCGACTTGTGTGGACTTTCCTAAAGCAACAGAAATTTCATGGATAAAACCGGTGAGCTGGGTTTCACAGGAGTGTTCAGACCTAAACCCATGCTGACCATGGAAAACGAATTTTCGACTCTCAAGCAGACGGTAAAGGTATCCAGCAACAATTTTTTCCATCAACTTCGCAGAAGAACTTATTAAGCTAATTGGCCTAAAACTCTGAACTGAGAGGGTTAAGCCACCTTTTGGAAGAGGCTTATGCCCAGTTTATCCAACGATAGTTAAACTCTTGTTAATCTATGGTTAGCTAATCATTGATTAGTTATTTAACCAATGGTTAAACTCTAGTTAACGAGTTTGGTTTATTGGCATTTTTTAACCTATAGTTAGCTAATCATTGATTAGCAAGTTTACCATAGGTTAACCTGTGGTTAAGCACAATTTTGACAAATTTGGCGGCCATTTTTAACCATCGAAATTCGCGCATTTTCTCAACATTTATTTATGCTTCTTGCCAGACCCTTTTTTGCGCAATCCATAACTTGGTATAAGCGCTTTATTTTCATTGACTTCGCGTTTTTATGTTTCATTTTTGCCATGGAAACGCATTTTCAGTGAAAATAACAACATTTGCGACGGCATCTTTGTTGAAATTGATTGTTGGCGCACGGATTTGGACAATGCAGTGCTCTGTGTTGTTGGTCTTTAGAAGTGGCCTGTTCTTTGTTTGTCGTTTTGTTTGAGGATCCTTCCCCGATGTGTTACGATTCGGAAAACGTTTTCAGCATGGTAAATTCAGTTTATTTTTGGTGTGATTCAAACGAGCAGTTGCGGGGATTTCTTTTGTTTTTTGTTTTTTTTTTCAGTGCGCCTCTCCCTTCATGGGTTTGAGGGCTGTCTTTTCCGAGACTGCATCGGACTTCGTCTCGAAGTTGTGTTTGCTGCTGTATCGTCGCTAAATAAAGCTTAAATTGTGATTTTATTCTGTGTTTTCCTGGATTAAGATCCTTACCACTTTGCCGGTATCCTTTAACTTTCCCAGTTTCATGCACCAAAAACGCGATTGTGTTCTCATCACAGTCGCAGCAAACTTCATTTCATCTTTTCAAAAGCACTTCTACGTTCGATGTGATACCTATTGACAAATCAATTAACAATTTTGGGATAGATACATGTCAGAATGTGTGCATGATGCACAATGATTTTACGTGGACGTTTAGTTTCATTCGTCTCAGAATACGATTCAATTTTCTTGATTTATAAGTAAGCGGAATCCGAAAGCGGATTTTTAAGTAAGCAAATCCGGATTTATAAGTAAGCGGAGTCCGAAAGGCTGCAGATCCAGTTATATTTTCGAACTTGACAATGTGCATGGATGTGTTTATAATAATTTAATTCACGCATCGGTTCTTCAAAAAAAGTTGTGGAAAATGGCAAAATCATATTGAAATGTTATGATTTCCCACTGCTCATTTGTTCCCATTTTCGTCCGACATTTCCAAAACAAACAAATTCGAGTTGTTTCCATGGCAACAACATCTGTGTTTCATAAATCAAAGCTTCCGAAATGACTAAAATTTGTTTGATTTGATTTTATAGAAGCGTGACAGAACTGCAGCACGACATCTATCAATAGCTAATCAGCGAAAAAGGGATGGTTAAAGTTAACCACTGATTACTGGCTTTTAACCATAGGTTAAGCTTTAACGACTGTTCAATAAACAGAAGAACTTAACCATAGGTTAAATTTAACCATAGGTTAACTTGAACTAACTATTGGTTAATTTCCATGGCAACGAATTTAACTAACGATGGAAAAACCAAAATCGATAGTTAAGTGTCATTTAACCATTGATTAAAGTTAACCATCGTTGGATAAACTGGGCATTAACAATGCTCAGCTTCCAGTCAGAAGGGATATTATTTGTAGCCAATGACACAGAAAAAAGAACCATCAAGTATTTCATAAAAATGGCACCATGGTTCTTCAGTAGCATCAAAGGGATGAGGTCAATAACATCAAAAGTGGAGTTCTTGCATGATTTCAAAGCATCAAGCAAGGACTTTTCTGTAATCACATCAGCATCCCTCAAAAACCTTTCAGGATCCTGATAGCCTGCTGAGATTGACAGCGGATTGGCAGCAACATTCATATGCTCACAAACCCTCTCTGCAAAACTGGAGGGGGTATTGTTTGTACCCCCATCACATGAATCAGAGGGTTGATCAACCGATGCAGTCTTGGCATGGTGAAACCTCCAAAACTGCTTGGTTGTGATCACATCATTCACAGCCAAACCCCTTACAAATTTTCTTTCTGCTGATATGAGATCACGTTGGTAGTCCTTCAAAGCTAAGGCATATTGCGGGAGGAGGTTTGAATCAACCAGACAGTTTTGAAATGTTTTTTGGAGATGAAGATATTTAGATCTGAGGCTGTGTGAGAACCACACAGGAAATGAAAAACCATTTTCTTTTATGACCCTAATCCTTGGAACAAACTCATTAATGACAAAACTGCACTGCGACTTGAACTCAGCCCACAGCTCATCAAGGCTGCAACCAGCAACCCCAAAATCAAGAAGAGCAAAGTTGCTCGTGGGTAGGTAGGTACGTTGAGGGAGGTCTGGGCCGAAGCCCCAGCGGGGTTCCAAGGGGCAGAGCCCCTGGCGGGGGGTCTGGGATTCAGAGCCTCCAGAAGCTGAAGAAATTTTGAAATGTAGGGTTCATTTTGGGTGCAAAATTGGTGTTCCTGATCAATTTTTCCTACCAGCGGGAGCGAAAAGCAGTGTGCAAAACGCCACAGGTTTTGCGACAGGGAAACTGTACCAGTAATTTCTGTTGGCACTTAAAAATCTCCATGGAATTCAAGGTCCGAAATGAAACGGCCGATCACCTGCTGAGACTTTTGCATCCAATCGGGGAGTTGCCAAACAACCCAACCCGTTTCCAAATCAATGGTCCAATGTCCAATGGCAGTCGCAAAAGGGTGGCAGACTCTTCAAACTCAGTCATCTGCTTGGTGTTGTCCTTGGTGGAGGTGTGTTGCTGTTTCATCCGCATATTTTTCCCAATCCACTTCCGCAAGGGCGTCTCTGATCAATGGGTTCTGTCATGGTTGGGAATTCCAGCCAATTTCAACATTTAATTTTTGTAAACCTATCTTAACCAAACTAACCTAACCGTTCATTCCCTTCATCAGCACAACTGCTCTTCATTGCGAAGAGTTTGGCTGCAGGTCTCCAACCACATTTCGGTGAAATGAAAAGTGGGTAAGAATCTGAGAGGTGCCAAGGGAGCACTGGGAGGGAGATCTGCAGGAGGCAGCTGAGACTTGGGAAAATTCTTTTCATGGTTGATTGATCAATGGGTGAGAGCGGTGTGGGGAAACTTCTTTCCATCAACATGTGCTGAGTGCTGTTACTTCTCTTTATCTTCCGAACTCTGTGAATCAGAATATTCTCATTTTCTTGGATTTGGTAAAATCTGGGATGGGATATCGCATTTTCTTTTCCCAACTGGGGAGTAGGGAAAATGAAGTCTGGAGTCGGGAGTTGGGAAAATGCAGCCGCGGATATTCCAGCAACCATCTGGAGAGGGTCCAGATGGTTGCTGGATGCCTGTGGTCTGACGGACTGCATTATTCTCCCATGGGTTCTGAGTTTGTCGGGAGGGCAATAGCTGAAGCAGCAGCAGAAGTCATCAGAGTCTGGGAAGGAGCAGAGGGGGAGCAGGCCATGGGTGGGCCTGGGCAAGAATCGTGCTGAGGGGGCGAGCATGAATGCGGGAGTGGGGAGGAGGATGCAGTCAGTGGAAGGAAATGTGTGGCCAATCTTCCTGGGGGCTTGGGGGTACCTCTTAGGGTGGTGGGGGGAAGGAAAATTGAGGTGAGCTCCCAATTGTGCATTGGGTTTCAGAACACCCAATGTGGGGGGCGGGGAAAATGGTTTGAGTTGTGGGAATTGGGCTCATGGTAGTGTGTGAGACAGGTTGTAGAGGCGAGGAACGCCCACCAGAGATGGAAGGTGAGGTGGAACATGGCTGGAAATGGTGTGGGATTAATAGACCAGAGACAAGGAGAGGTGCATCTCCTCAGAGTGGGAAGGTTCCTGAGGTAGATGAGCGGCAGGGAGGAGGAATTGGAGTGTGGTTTGATTCAGTGTCCTGGAAGGTGAAACCATGGCGAACCTGTGGTGAGCACTTGCGGTCAGAATGGGAAACTTTGGATGGAGGGCGGATGTTTGTTGCCATAGTTTACCTGGCATGTGAGGGGCACTCAGTGGAGGTAAATGGGACTATTCTTAACTGCTCGAAAAGGGATATCGCGGAAATTGACTCTCGGGGTGGGGAGCTTTTGCTTTTGGGGGATTTTTATGCACATATTATGGAATTTGAGGGACATGATAATTCTTATGGGCGGTTAGTCAGGAAGTTCATGACGGAAATGGATCTGCTTATTGGAAATATGCAAGGTTTCTGTGTCGGGGGACCAACTCGTAGAGCACGAGGGCGTGGGGGAATTACTTTGGAGTCCACAATTGATTGGTTGTTGTAGGGCTCGACTAAAACACTAAACAAAATTGCTTAACGCTTAACACTTAACGCTTAACAAAACGACTAAAACACTTAACACGCACTTAACAGTACACTTAACAAATCAGGGATGTCCAACTTTTTTCCGAATTTTTTGTTCTTTCGCAGATGTGCTCAACACTTAACACTTAACCAGCGGCGGCGATTACTCTCTGAGTTTTGGGGAGGCAAAATCCAAAGGGGCCCACCAAGTTAGAGGGCCCTTTCAGTAATAGGGGCTCATTTCACCCCATTAAAATCTGGGTACGGTCCATTTTGGGGGTCTGGCGGGCGGAGCCCCGGCGGGGGGTCTGGGGGGCGGACCGCCAGAAGCTGAAGAAATTTTGAAATTTAGGTTGATTTTGGGTGCAAGAAACGTGTTCTGAAGGCCAAATTCCCCATCAATCCCAGAAAGGGCACATCACAATACATGGCACTTCAAAATAACTCCAGATAATTTTTCTTCAGTTTCACTGGCAAAAACTCAACTACCACCCTTTGTGTGTGTGTGCTTGACGCTCAACAAAGGTCAACGGTGGAAGATTAAAATGTGGGGAAGGATGGGGAAATAAAATACTCAGTGAGTTCTGTTGGAAATGCTCCAGGCTAGGCAAGCGGTAGGCCCATCATCAGGGTCGAACCCAAAAGCACCAAACCACTCAAACTCAACACTCAACTCAAGCCACTCAATGACTCAATATAAAAAATTAAAACACCATTTTAAATCTGCTCAGTGAAATTTTATCTGCCAAAAAAGAGAAAACATTTCTATATTGCCCTTCCATTTTGGCCAAGCCAGTGCAAACAAATCATAGAAATTTTAAAACAAAAGAACAATGAAAATATTTGCAGTGATAAATGACCACTTTACACACATGCTTTCATACCAGATGATTAAAAACTAAACTAGGACAAAAATACGATCCTCAGACAATTCTGAAATCTTCCCCCATCTTTCAGTTCCGACAATTAGGAGGCACCTGCATTGAATTTGCAGAGAAGGTAAGGAACGATACCACCTTTACCAAGAAGAATCAAGAAGAAGGTCCCTTGAAGACAGTTCCTCATCAAGATGGAAGGGGCAAACTATGATTGACGATGCAGCTCTCACGGCAGTTCTGCAGAACTGCTGAAATGGCAGTGGCCATGACCAATCGACACAGATCATACTGGCAGCAGTCTCTGATGACAAGCGATTGCAAGGCACT
>JASGXE010015706.1:0-11168 GCA_030068105.1 Sinentomon sp. SZTP_YWyxl | reverse complement strand
TTGACCCAAATTCAGTATTGATATGAGATTCAGGAATTCTTGATTGGTTTAACGACTAGAACATCACCTATCGTCGTAAAATCATTGAAAATCCCTGGTATTTTAACCCCGCATTTTTCCTCCACAGGATGACATCACGGAGAAGCCACCAAGAACATTTGCTGGTCAATTAATGTTTTCAGAGTGGTTGGTTGATATTCCAGATGACATGGAAAATTGGAGCTTTGTACTTGTACCTGAAGGGAAAAGGTGTTTGGTCGTATCACAAAGCGTGAGTTTTCAACAATTCAATAACATTAAACTTGCAATTTTTCATCCAAAATGTTTATTTGTCCAGAGTTCGTAATGATGAACAGTCTGAATCGTGAAACCATTGTTTAAACCATTTAACAAGCAACCAAACGAGCAAATCAAAGATTCAAAGTTTGCTAAAGTGTATGTTAATTACTGGCTAAAATTAACCATGCTTGAAAGAAGTTGGCATACCTAGTGATTTTGGTTCTGAGGTCCAGTACTGTCACAGGGTGGTGGATTTTTCCGTTTACTTGCAGTTTTCCGCTTACTCTGTTACAGAAAGTGCCTACAGATCTGAAGGGGACAGACTAGCTGCGTTACTCTTTTCTCACCTAACTGATCAAACCTGTCTCCTGCCTGTCAGCAGCATTTTCCCCTAACAACACCCCAGTGGAGTGACCAAGGTCCTTGGCTTTCAGTTGGGATCATGGAAGTGTCCTGGGTTCTGGACATGTGGCTTGCCAAGTCTCGACAAAATGATAATCTGAAAAATGTGTACTTTGAATTCTTGGTTTTTTGGAAATGGCTCGAGATTTCTGTTCTTTGTCGAGCAGGCATATTTTTGGTACTTACAAGTTCCGTAAAATGCAATTTTTTCTGTCCCTGAATGGCCCTTCGGTAGCCTGCATCCAAAACGAATGCTGCGTGGTGTAGCGCCCCATTCTCTTTTGCTTATTCTGGGTGATATGTGGAAGGTGAAGTACTTGCCGCCGCATTGACACTTTTACACCTTTCCACATACCTAGCACAAACAAATCGGTAGCAAATGACACCCTTGGCCCTTTTGGTTCTGGATTTCGTGAGCCCTACATCGCATTGCACCTACATCGTATGGTATTAAACATAAAATGAAGTTGAAACACAACCCGATGCCTGTCGCAAAAGCACGACGATCACAATTCCAGCAAGCACAATTCCAGACAATTCCAGCCAGCAACTTGAAGGCACTGAAACATATCTCGTGCAAAAGGGCCCACAAGAAAATGAATCAGAAGTTTTTATTCATGTAAATGGAGTTTGGTTACTTATCCGGTCAAGCCCGGAATTGCAAATTCTGGTTTTAAAATTTTTTCCGCACGCTTCGGAAACACGGAGTGTCGCCCCGGATGGAATTAAAAATTTCTTCAAGGATTTTCGTAAAACGGAAAAATCGGAAATGCATGAATTTCCCGCCCAACCAAGCCAGATTTCTGCTCTGTGTCATTAAAATCGCCTATAATTTAATGTTTTCAAAAAAAAAAAAAACCCCGCACAAGAAAAACGGCCAAAATACCCACAAAACGCTTCAAACCGCATCAAAATCGAGCAAAAATGGGAAAAAACAGGTAATTTCAATGCGACGCCATTTCTAAACGGTTGCAGCAAATCACGTGAAACAAGCGTCCGCCAGATCGCGCTGCTGTCGGCTGCCCGAAAATTCGGCGGGCGACTGATGTTGCATCATCGTGAAAAAAGGCGCCTTCGACAAGGGACAAAAGAACATAAAGCGGGAAATTTGAAAAGTGCGCTGATTGAAAATGGTTGGACCGATTTTGGCGGAATAAACTTCTGCTAGATCGCTGTTTTTTCCTCTTTCCGGCTGTGAATATTTCAGCCTTCGCGATCGAGTGGTGCTGATATTACGTAATTAAATTCAAATCCCTTGAAAATGGAATACCCATGCCGACGTTTATTTACGTCATTCGTACAATGACATTCATGTTGGTCTTGACGTTTATCTACGTCGCTTGTACGCCCAGTTTTTTTTAGCGGACGTAAATGCACGGCGCTTGGGCTTGATCGGTTAAGCCGGAGAGATCTCTGTTGCTTGTTTCAAAACCACCGGAGATAGTTGAGGATATTATCGACCCCTTCCCCCCAAAAACGTGGATATCCGCAACTTTCACCGGTGGTTTAAAAAAAACATCGGAGATCTCTCCGGCCTTAGAGGTTCGATGAGTGTCCCCATTCTCCTCTCTCCTGGCTTCAAAATGTAGGGCCACTAACACTCAAAATTTCTTCGGCTTCTGTGGGACTCCGTCTCCCAGAAGAAGGCAGGACCTCCAGACCTCCTGCCATTGGATCTGCCCCTTGGAACCCCGCTAGTTTCTTCCTCACAGCACGTTTTTGGGGTCCACTTTCCAGTTTTCGTTACTCTGGCAGTGGCCCCCTTTCTGAACCTGAGAAATGATGTCTCTGTGAAAGGAATCTAACGTGCCCTTTTTGACTGGCCTGCCCTTGCCCAAATTATGGCTCTGCATGTGACAGATGGACAAGTAATTGACATGGGACCAACCATTGTTGTATGCAAAAAGGAAGTGAAAAAATGGCTGTGAAAGTGATTTGAAGCGACTCATTGCATCATCAGCATGTGCCTTGGTTGGCTGAAACAACACGACTTCTTGTGGATATTCTGAGAATTTAGCAGAAGTCTTGGGACTTTTCTTCTTTGGAACATTCAGCATGGTGTCCATTTTTGGATCAAAATCTCTGGCACCAGCAAGTGATTGAAAGTGACCGAGCCGTCTTATCATCCTTTTGCTTGTTTTGTTTTGGCTCTTGGTCCAGAAAGTTAGGTAGTTGCTACACATTAAAAACTGTTTGTGTTTTTTGGGAGAAAGCGCATGACAAACAGGTGTCAGGGAAGAGGAGACTGTTACCAAACCTGGAAATGTGGGATAGTTTCATTTTTAAATAATGCTGATTGCTGAGCACACTGTCAGAGTGACACATTCATTGGCTTGCAGGCTTATATCTCTGTTTTTCTATTGTCCAAAAAAGCCTGCCTGAGGCCTTCAACAGGCATCAGAAATTAGATCCCTTGAAGTTTGATGGAAAACAGGATGTAGGCTTGCCTGTGATGTGAATTTGGAATTGAATTCAGTTCAAACGTTGTTGGCATGTGTTGTGTGGCAAATCTATTGCAGGAAAGTTGGTAATGTCTAAAATATATTCAGTGCTTACATGTTAGTATCTTTCCCTTCTTTTAGAATCGAACAGAAGCCTACTCAAAAGGTGGTTTCCAGTTCTCAGTGTTTCAGTCTGGTCTTCCGAGCGGTAGCAGGGGATCCCGCAGAAGCCATTCAAGCCATGAAACTGTGTTGGATTGCATCTTCTCTGAAGTTGAGAGATGCTATTACATATTAGATGTTCTCTGCTGGGCAGGAATGCCGTTGGTATTATGTGAGGTTAGAAGTTTTGACTCAATATTCAGCCCAAGGATTTTATTGCTCTTGCAACAAATAATTCTGTTAATTTATTTTGTCTTTTACCTAGGTACACATTTTTTTTCTCAACTTGGTTGTTGATGGACAGCGAAGAAACTTATATGCTGGTTGAAACAAACCCCGTAGATGCTGTTAATGCCTTAGTTCTTATTGAGAGGCCCAATTAACCAAGCTTATTGGATTTATTTTCTGAGTCTTGCACAATTTGATCTCTTTTTCCTCACTGCTGGAGTTATTCAGATTCTTAATTATTCCGGAACCAACCAGGAGGAAAATCATTGAGGAGTGACCCTGAAATATTTTTTTTTGTCAAAAAATGTGGTTTTGGAATTATGTTCTTGTAACCAACTTTCTGGTTTAAAACGTCATCTTCAATTCAGCTCTACATTAAATTGCCAACTGCAAGATGGAGATTTGGCTTGCAGCTGCCCTTTTTTCAATGACATGTTTCAAGCATTGGCTTCTGCAAAACCATTTTTCATTTGAAAATATCTATTCGAGTGGATTATTTTTGACAATAATTCTTGTCTGAGAAAGTTGTAAATTGGCACCATGAGTGGTTTCTTTTATCATAGAAAGTGCGTGATAGTCTGATTTTGTGATTTCTGTAGCTTTGGCACTTTTTATCACTTCTTTAAAATTTGCCGCTCTCATTCTTGTGCAAGACGTATTTCTGCCATGAAACACCTACTTAGAGGAAGATATCAAAAATCCAGCTCTGTCATGCAATTATTCAGTCAGTTTTGATCTATTTGCATGAATAAAGTGTGAAAAGAGACCACTCACTCTAGGGCAGTGGTTCTTAAACTTTTGAACCCACGACGCACATCTGGCATCTCTGCAATCACAGGCAGCGCACCTAACAAAAGCACGCCCACGACGAAGCGTTGCCCGAACCCCTCCGGGGGAGGGGTTCAGGGAGGGGGTGTCCCCCTCCCCGAAGGGGAAGACATTCTGAAAAAATGGAACCTCAAATGGTGCCCAGAATGCTCACTTTTTTCAAAAAACAACATTTTTTTCACACAACCCAAGGGGTGACTCAAAGCCCAACTTTGGCAGGTGTTGCAAAATTCTGTTCACTGATGAGTCGAGTTTCGTATGCACAGCCTTTTTCAATCTTATGACGTACGGCTGGAGAAACAAATATGGTGGAATTTTGATAATGTGTAGGCCTAGGTAAAAAAACCAGTCAGCCCCAGATGATTTTCGCAACCAAAAAGAGATTTCAACAGAACCAGACAAAAATCCGATCCGACACCAACTGGGAACACACAAACAAATGAGCGCCGGTTTGCAAGGAAGACATGTGCCATTTCGCGCACCATCATTCCCACAATGCTGCAGGCAGAGCAAGCCAACCGCCCAAGCGAGCGTCGGGAGCGCCCACACAGTCCATGCACTCCGGCCCCTGGCTGAACCGGCCTCCAATCCAATCTGTTTGTGTTTGCCCGCCCTCCGGTCCTCGCAGTGCAGTTGTCCTGTGTTTGTTTTTCTTCCAGAGAGACGATCTCTTTCTCTTGTGAGTTGTGACAATCCGAACCTCCCTGCTTCGAGAGAATTTTTTCCGCAACCAGCAATGAATGCAGAGAACAAACAAGAGAGCGCAAGGTGCTGTCTGATGAATGACCTGTTGTTGGAGCAAAACAGGAGCATAAAGAGAGAAAAATGGGAGTTGCGACCAACAGACAGAGCGCACATGGGAAGCGACGAATGGAATGCCGCGAGTTGAAAATTTCGGCGCGCGGGAATTGATGAATGGACGAAGGTGTCAAAGAGAGAACATGAATGGTTTACCAGGTTTTCCTCATGCTGGAAAAAGAAAAGATTTGCTTGCAATTGGATGCTGTTGATGTGGATGAATTTGTCGAAAACTGTACCCAACATTTGCCAATTTTTATTTTGACTTGAACTGAATGTTGACCTCTGAAACAGGAAAAAAAAACTTTCGATTTTTTTCGTCTTGGCGGCGCAGTGCAATTTGCTTCGCGGCGCACCAGTATTGCGCCGCGGCGCACAGTTTAAGAAACGCTGCTCTAGGGGATACATTGCTTTGAAATTAGGTACGCTAACTTGACAGACTTGACAAGAAAAAAATTGTCTGTTACACAATAAATGATTCTTTTGTTTCAAGATAGGAAGGATGATCTTGTGCTGATGTATAGCATGACACTGTGAAAGTTGAGGAATAGGTACCCTGATTGGGTTTGGGATTGTGCAGTTTCTGGTCTGGTTGTTTCAGTAGGGGGAGCCAAGTTGTGGAAAAGCTGGAATTGTCCTGAAAGAACTGCTTGCAGAATCACTACTGTCTGGTGTGGCAAGCATAGACTCCTTCAGAAAGTAGACATGGATAAATGCTGTAAACAATGCAGCAATGTTGGGATGAAATCCTTGACCGCTGAAAAGCATTCGCATGTTTAAGGGGAGCAACAACACTTTTTGTTTTTTGTTTTTTTTGTTTTTAATTTTTTGAGCACTGAAACATGGGATAGACAATGTCCAAATTAAACTCCTGCAAAATATTTTCCTAGCTGCTTCATCAACTGCTTCTGCATTTATTGGCAATTTTAGCGGTAAGGTGAATAACTGACGTTCTGATATTGTCTGTCTTGCACATTGCTGGCGTCTTTTTTGCGATTTTATAAGTAAAAAATTTCACCGAAGGGAGTGACAGCCAGAATTTTGATATCTGCAATGGTTCTCTGATAGGAGTCCATATTTCATATCATGCTCGGTACACTGGAAAAAATTGATTTATCCCAAAGAAGCACTAAAATTTCTGCGATCAAATTTGCAGCCTAATATCTTCAAAACTGGTCAAGACACAATCACCGGTAGTTTGTAATGGATTGAAAAATAAGATTCGGTTTGGTTTGGACCGAGATATTCAGTCCAAACGATTGACTTTTTTCACCATAAAAGTTTTGCCGGAAAAAGTTGCATGCATTCCGAGCACTTTAAAATCGGTTCAAGAATGAAAACGCAGGCAAATTGTGGGATTCTTTTTTTTCGCCTGATGTTAAAAATAGCTGGATATGCAACACGAAAAATTTGAAACGCATTCTTTGGCATTTTTGAATTAATTTTAGATTATAATAATAAGTCAAAGAGCTTGAAATCTACCGTAGATGATAAAATTGGAGGACCCTTGCTGCGGAAAAACATGGACATCTTAAAAACGGTAAATTTTTGGGAAAATGAGCAGGATACATTCTGAAGCAGTGGGGGCAGGGTTTTTTTACCGCCAGGATGAGTGTTCCTTTTGTTGCAAGGGAAGAATGGGAAGAATTGCAAGGGAAGAATGGGAACCTGATTGGTTTCTCTGTGATTCAGGTCAAATTCAATAGCATGGAGCAAATCACGGGTCGCTATCAGGAGTGGAGGGGCAGGGGGACCTGCATATTTTTCGATTAGCTGGCTTCTGGATGGAGGCAGTTAGTTGAGGAAGTGCCTGTTGACTGGTGAGCATGGTTCTCCAGTCGTCGATCTTCATGGAAATGGTGTGGCAGGATTTAAGATTTTTCTCGTTTGGGTTGTGCTGCAGTTTGTTAGTTGGTTTGTCTTGAGCTGCACGAAATTGATTTGTGATTCTGTGCTGATTTAAACCTGACTTGTCTGTCATTTCTGTTCATTTCTATGTTCTTGTTTTTCAGAGGGAAAATCGTTATCTCTGGTTGTCTGGAAAAATGAACGAGCTGACCTCTGTTCATCAGTTCACGAAATCGTACAATCGGATATTTAAGCTTCTACCTCAGTACCAGTATAGCCATGAGATCATGTCTAATGTAATATCTGATACTCTTCCATTCAGACCAGCTTTAGATGGAATTCTTTTCTATCACCAAAAGGCATATTACTGGCATGGTTTTACTCCCCTTGTTGGTTGGCTGAAGCCATATATGCTACCTGAATTGTTCAGTGTTTCAGTTCCTGCGTCCTACTCGGACATGATGCCATCAGATTATACAGGAATGATGAACCACATTCACAATTACAATAAGAAATATGAACCTGTTAGGAATTCCTATGAGGAGCTTTTGAAAAAGAAATTTGGTTCTGAGGAGGATTCCAGGGGTAGTGTTTGCTGGGTGAGTTCTTGTGACAATTTGTAGTTGTCCTCCCTGTTTCATCTTTATAGGAAAATGTTTATGCACAAGATTATCGATTGCACTGTATATCAGAAGAGTTAGGTCTTGGTCTGCAAAAAAATCCTACCCTTTTTCTTGACAAAATTGCAGGATTGAGCCTCTTCAAGGAAAAAATCGTTGAGAATTATCAACAGGGATCCAACTGGTGCAGGTAAACAACCTCTCCGAATCTCATGTGCTCATATTTGCCAGATAGGTACGATACTCTATTTTTCCTGAAGTTAATCACTTTGGCAGGGATAAAAGTGGAAGTAAAAAGGGTGGGCACTGGACAAAATGACAAGGGCACAAGCCCTGGAAAAAAGGCACAAGCCTGGGAAAAAGGACAAAAGCCTTGGAGAAAAAGGCACAAGCCTTGAAAAGGGGGCATCACAGTCATCACACACAGCTGCAGGTGGTGAATGTTTTACATAAACTGTTTGTTTCTCTCAGTTCGTTCGCTCAAGTTAGGCAAAGTGTGAACTGTGATTGATGACCATTCGTTAAAAAGTGACGGCTTTATGAATGCATGATTGTGATGTGATCATGCGCACATGAAGAAATCCAAATTTGCAGATCATGCACTGGTATTTGTGTTTTCCCCATCAAATCAGTACCTATGCGAGGTGCATGCCGAAAGTTCATGGAATTTTGTTTTCCCCCAGATCAGGGGCGAGTTATGGGTCAGGTGTACCAATGACATTTAATTTGCATCTATCTGGTGTCCACAGGACTTTTTTGGCCATCCTCATCCTCTAACATTTTGTTCCAGGGTTTATTGAAAAGCGGCATTTTTCAGCACTGCCTGCAAATGATAAGTTTCTCCATGGAATGAAAGCTCTTAGGGCACTTCGCATGATGGGAGTGACTCCAGAATGTTGCCTCTCCCTTGAGACTGCTGCTTGGTATGGATTCACAAAAATGAAACAAGGTTTCCTCTTTTGTGGTGATTTTGTCCCACAGTGCCCGAAATTTTACCACCAAATGTGTCAGCATGGTTTGGCATTTGGCTCAACACTGCTATTTTTGTCATCGTCAAGAATGTGCAGGATCCGTTGTGCGCTGACCACAGTCTCAGATTTTCTGAGGTGATGTCATTTCGTGCACTGTGCTCTTAGACATCTCAACACGTCACCCGACAACTGCAACACGCCTTCCAAATTTGGAACGACTGTGGTTAGTGCACAACGGATCACACACATTCTTGACGATGACAAGACCTGCAGCGTTGAGCCAATCGCCGAAAAACTTATTATTTTCAGAGTGCTGAAAAAGCTGCTTTTCAATAAACCCTGGAACTGTGCACCTCGTACATTGCTGCAAGGCAATTGTGATGAGTGTGTTAAAAGTATGCATCGTTTGCCTGCTGCACGAAAATGGTTGAGTCATTTTGATTGTTTTGAGCTCAAATGGGTCTCAAGCTCTCTTCCTTCCTCTCGTGTATGTGAAAAGCAAAAAATGATTCTGCTTTTCTTGCAGAGACTGTTTCCATTTTTATGCTTGCGACACTGTATGGAAAAGCAGCTTTTTTTCGTTCATAAGCAATCAAATTGTAAAAGTGCTGTCCATATTAGCTTGCAGCTGCAACTGTTTTTGATGATGACAAAATTGCAGATTTCACTTTCGGGAAACGTTTGCACAAGTTTTGGGAGGACAGGGTGCACCAATGGATGGATGACCATCTCCTTCAGAAAGGATGCCTCACGCAGCCACCTTCCTTGTGAGCATGACTCTCCTGATTTTAATTTGTGTTTTTTTGCCTCATTCGGCATTCTTGGCACTCATCATGACCTGACTTTGTTCATCTGAGATGGTCGCTTTTTGATAATTCAGTGCACGTTTTGTTTGGAAACCCTGGCAGCTCTGCCGAGACCTCCACCTTTCATGTTCTTTCTCAAGACCAGGTGCTTGAGGAGAGGACCTATGGAAAATTTGGAATTTTGATTTGAAAATTTTTGTTTCCTGTTTTCTGTGTTACTTTATAGAGCAAACCATGCTCTACATTTTTTCGTTCTACATATTTTGTCATATGTTCAATTGTTTTCAAGTTACAGCTGCATTTCGCACTGGCGGAACATTTAGCGGTGGTTGAAAACAACAGAAAACCTGAAAACGATATTCGATTATTTCTCCGATTTTCTGAAAACATTGTTTTCCGCAAATTCGCATTCACTAGAATTGGCATATCTCAGTGGGTTTTTACTCAAGAATCTTGGCACGATTATGTAAAATTTCATGCCGGAACTAGCGACAGTCAGATTTTGCATTTTTTGCTTGCTTTTGGAGTTGCAGAGGCTTTTATCTCCAAAAGCTGCATTTAATTCGACGTCGAAAATGCAAAACATGGCAAGAAAATGAGAAAACGGCTTCTGTCACTAGCTTCTTTTATGTTTCCTTCGCCTTCATGTAAAATTTCATCATGATTGGACGGTGTATGCAGCGCAAGTACTGATCCTCCCACCACGCAGCCTATCGCACTTTTACCCATTTTTCCCAAGATATATGGAAGCTAGGAAAACGGGGGAGCGCCGTGGTTGCAGGTTCCCGTCCTGTTCCCTGTTAAGGGAGATTGGATAGACGTCTGATACACGGTTCATAAAACAGATGGTTGCCCCCCCCAAAGAGCTCATCATAGATATCTTGTGACAGCACCGGAGCCAACTCTCCATTGTTGAACTTGAAAAACTGGAAAAGAGAGAAAGTCGAATTTTGCATTTGAAACCTCTTAGTCTGACGGCTATCTGATCTCCCGACCAAGACAACCACAACACAACCATAACACAAACACAAACAAAAACACAACCACAACACAACCACAACACAACCACAACACAACAACATAACCACAACACAACACAGCCACAACACAATATTTGCCTGTACTATGTCTTTTGACTTCTGTATTTTACTGCCATGTATCCCTGCATTTCATACAATGTGCATCTCCTGCTGCTCGATGTTTTATTTACATCTGTACTTGCTGTCTGTTCTTCCAATCGACTTGCACTTTCTGCTTACTTCAATTGTGACTTCGATTACATGTCATGTTTCTTTGTCTCTCCTGTTGAGCTTAGGATGTAATTGTATTCTGATATTCCTTCATGCACTTTCTTGGTCTTCGACATGACATTCCCTGTTCAATGATGCTATGCTTCATATTGCTTTCTCCAAAATGCTGTTTTGTGTTTGATGTGATTTGACTTCGATTAAAATGATCCCGTGTGTCTGCTGGATTAGCAGGCGCACCTTCCCCGTGTTTTCTTTGTGCCGTCTTTGTCTTGTCTCGTCCCCCTCCTCAGGATGGGACACCCATGACCACTTGAGAGAGGTCATTTGTATGCATGCTTCGTGTCACCACAGTACTCCACTTACCAAAGGACCGGCGGCGGCCATGAGTACTGCTTGGCGATCTTAATCTTAATATATGGAAGCTAGGAAAACGGCTTTTGGTAGGCATAATACAGGCCTAAATGTCTACCTCTGTGCAAAAATTCATGTATCTAACTCACAAATTGCAGATTTTAGTTTTTCCATAGGTTCCCCC
>JASGXE010015705.1:0-11270 GCA_030068105.1 Sinentomon sp. SZTP_YWyxl | reverse complement strand
CACCATCAGCGTCCTCGCGGGTGGGGTTCAGGGGTCGTTTTGAGGGTGAACGGCGTTCCCGGGTTCCCCTACCTTTTTGGAAGGTGGAACGGCGTTCCCCCAAGCTGAAAAATTATCCAGGGGGAACGCCGTTCCCCCGCCTCCTGATTTTTTGACCATCGTGCATGAACTGCCAACTTTATGCACGACGTCAATTTTTACACTACTGATAGGTAATATGTTGTAAGTGCCAGTTTTAAATGTATTCACTTATTCACTTATTTCACCACCTCACTTATTCACTGAAACATCATAATATCGTCCACAGCCCGGAAATATGTATTGAATTGGGTGTGTGCAGATGGGGGTTGAGAATGTGTGAAAAATGCTCAGAAAAATGCTCAGTTTTAAGTTGAGCATTCTGAGCACCGTTTGAGGATCTATTCTTTCAAAATTTCTTCCCCTTCGGGGAGGGGGACACCCCCTCCCCGAACCCCTCCCCTCCCCCTGTTCCTTTTTTTTTATAATGCGACCCCTGGTGGGGTTCCATTTGGGGGGGGCTATGCAGCAGACGACTATTGCACGTGTCGGCCTATCTCATGCTGTCGGTCGCCTTTCCTACACGTAAAACCCATGCAATTGGCCACTTTTTGTCAGATTGTCAGATGAAATTTGGTCAGACCATCATGCATATAGGAGAGCGGCGGAAGTGCTGACAAAAAGGATATGAAGGAGAGTAAGTATGGGGATGGGAGGGAGGGGTCGAGCGGCGGAAGTGCTGACAAAAAGGATATGAAGGAGAGTAAGTATGGGGATGGGAGGGAGGGGTCGAGCGGCGGAAGTGCTGACAAAAAGGATATGAAGGAGAGTAAGTATGGGGATGGGAGGGAGGGGTCGAGCGGCGGAAGTGCTGACAAAAAGGATATGAAGGAGAGTAAGTATGGGGATGGGAGGGAGGGGTCGAGCGGCGGAAGTGCTGACAAAAAGGATATGAAGGAGAGTTAGTATGGGGATGGGAGGGAGGGGTCGAGCGGCGGAAGTACTGACAAAAAGGATATGAAGGGGAGTAAGTATGGGGATAGGAGGGAGGGGTCAATGACCCCTCCCTCCCATCCCCATACTTACTCTTCTTGAACTACCCCCACACTTACTCTCCAGAGCTGACAGAATAAACGGACGATCGTCGTCGATGGTCGCCATCCTGATGGATATGGTCTCCTCCGCTCAGTGACAGTGGCGAAGAAGCCCTTCGCGGATGATGATGCCTTCTGTAGCTCTTCCTTCGCAACGAACTCTTCCTGGTCTGTTGGAGAATCAGATCGACTGTGGCTCCATAGTCATCATCAACATCATCATCATGGTCATCATGGTCATCACCTGCAAGAGCGTCACCACCACCTGCTGCTCCCTCATCAGGCTTCAAAAGATCTTTATCGCTCTCTGCAGATAAATAAATACCTCTTCGTAAATCAGAAAAGTAGTCGCTCTCACCACCTTTCGAAAAAGGTTGCTTGAGAGCTGCTGCAAATTGCTTGAAGACAAAAAATGCAAAGTCTCAGGTAAATAAAATTGCCTTTTCAAGCTGAGGACTGAGCGAAACAGGCAATGATTTGCACTCATTTCTTTTTTATGCAATTCTCTATCGGCAGCAGCAACAGCGTCACGTGAAAATGATGTTGAATTCGTCGTAGGCTATTACACATTATAAACTCACCACCATTCAGTTTCAACTCAATAGCGGCCAATTCAACAAACGGATGGATGCATCTTCCAATGCTATAATGCAAAAGGGTGTATAGAAATTAAATTTTCAAAGCACAAACCTGTCTATCAATTTGAAATGAAATGAAATGAAATAGAAATATTGAGTTGAACCTGAGACTGATGATGAGTTGCAATGTTGAATTATTCGGCCGGAAAGATATCAGATAACTTGATTGATTCGGGTTTCCCAGGAAAAGCACTTTGCGCCCTGCAGATTTAATTTAATTTAATTTAATTTGCACACAATACTGCCCCAAAGAATTTTGGGGGCAGGGAGCACACCGCTCCATGGTACTTACAATTCCGTTTTCAACAACATCGTCAAATTAATTTAAAAAAAAGGGTCGGCAGGTAAAAACAAATGGCAACAATAAAATAATGCATGAAGTGCATGAGAAATCGCTCCCGTTTCACTGACGCATGTAATTTAAATGAGGGGGGAGGGAAATGCCTTATCGAGCCAATGTCTATTTCAGGAGCGCTTTGGAAACAACGGAGACGGAGTGTCGAGGGAATTCCAATCTCTTATGGTTTTTGGAAAAAATGAATTCAGAAGAAAATTGTGTCTAGGTGTTGGATATGAAAAACAAAACCCGTGGTCGGAACGGCGTTGAACTGGTTTGAGGCGATAGCAGTCAGGCAGAGGAACAGGGCAATTTTGGAAAACAAGGTCAGAAAAACTTTTGAGTCGGCGGTTACGTCGTCTATCACGAATATGATGTCGATAGCTTTCCCATAACTACACGAGAGCAAAAAAACAACTCCTTTTTTCAAAAATTTCAAGAAAAACTCAAATTTTGGAACCTATTTACATGTCTTATTGACATTGAATGAGTCGGAATTTCAGCCCGCCAAATAGTCAATTCTGTAAATGAATTAAGTTTTTCACTGCAATTTAGACAAATCTACGAGTATGAATAGAATGAGTTTTACCATTCCTAAATCTGCTTTACCCCCACTAGGGGATAGCCACAGAAAAATAAAACGGACTGAGAATTTGAAAAAATGATTTGATGCTCCATTTTATTCGATTCTGCCTCTCCCTGCCACACATTTCGATTTTTCCATGTTTGCTCAAAAGATTCATTTGCCTTCTCATGAAGATTCGTGACAAAAGAAACTTTGTTTCCCCGGCTGCCATAGGAAAGTTATTTAGGTATGGAATTGTCAAAATTGTACCCCTTACGATTTCACAAAACAGCTACCCGCCACTAATGCAATAAAAAACCCAACCTTTCATGGTGTGGGTGCTGAATTGTTCATGCGAGAAGAAACTTGGAGATCTTTCCTTCTTCCTCTGTGGTTGTTCCATGCTACTGTAAGAGCAAAACAAGCTGCTAATCCCGGCTGCCGAAGATGAGACACCTCGTTTATAGCTTCTACCACCTTTTCTTCCGGAATAGAAAACAGACAACAGCCTGGCCGAAGAAGAAGGAAGGAATAAGGCCGGATCAACGGAGGGAAGATCGAATTGAAACGACGAACTCAGGTGTTGAAGTTGCGGAAATGGGCAAATGGCCGGTGGTTTGCAAAATACCGGAGAAGAGCTGGAGTTCCTCCCTCTGAGTTCTGTGAGGCCACAACCGCTGCTTCCAGCTGACGCGGATCTACTGCCGGGCTTTACAAGTGGTCGTCTGCCAATGCACTTTTCCTTTTGGATGCTACAGCTTCTTGAGTCACAGCCACCAGCTACGCCAATAAGATTTGATTCCGAAACAGAACGGTACTCCTTAGCAACCCCTGAAGAGCTGCTGCAAGAGATGCCGTCGTTGAGAAAGTCGCAAAGCCGATCCGAAGAGAATCGTACGCTCAACCGATCAACTGATGACGGAGACAATGACAGTCTTGATGGAAGACCTTTGTTACCCTTTATTCGGTGTCAGAAAAGATAAAGCGAAAGAAAACGATTTTTACAGGGTGTCCCGTAAATCAACCACCGAAATTTCAGAATAGATTCCCCATGACCATACAAATCGAACTTAAGCATTGGAAAATAGTTTTTGGCATGTTTTGGGGTCTACAACACCGAAAGGGGGGGTCGGATGGTATTTTTCCTCAGACATTTTCGACTGCATTCCATCTGAGGAGCATATTCTGAAAAATTGGTTGCTCTACGGTTGTTTTGAATCTTAGCCCTTATTGCCCCAAAAAGGTCCATTTTGGGGGGCAAAACTCAGTAATGGGGGGTCGGATCACTTTTTTTACAGATTAAGTTCGATTTGTGTGGTCTTGGGGAATTTATTCCGAAATTTCGGCGGTTTATTTACGGGGCACCTTGCGACACGTAAATTGTTATGGAAACTCATTACGCAACAGTCCTGTTCATTGAGAAACTCCGAAGAAACTCCGAAGAAACTCCGAAGAAACTCCGATACTGAGCCAAACTCAACAACGAGCATAAGGTTCAAGACAGCGATGAATAGGATTTCGGGAAGTTCACGGGCTTGAGTTCAGATTTCCTGAATCGAAAATGCAGGAATGGCCCATGGCCAGAGGACGCACAAAAAAGAGCAATTTCGAATACAATTATATTCTTCTGGCAACTGTTCTACGTGTTCCTCTTTCGGCAGCAAAAACGTGAACAAAAACACCATGAATGGGTTGGTTCTTTTCAGATACCTATTTAAAAAAAAACATGTCTCGAATACGGAATAAGTAACACCAAACAAATTAGTCACCAAATGGTCGCAGAATTAGGAACAATAATTTTGAAATTAATCCGTGCTTTGCTTCGGCACCACTGCGAAGCGAAGCGAAGTGGGGGTTGTTAATCACCATATCCCATGTTATAAAAAGAGCTCTGACATGCATGGGATGGTGATTAACCCTCACTTCGCTTCGCTGGTATCAAACATGGAACCAGATCCATCAAATTACGCTCACTCTCTCTCTAGATATCTAAGTAGGAACCTCCCTAAGGGTCAAGCTGAAATATTGCCAAACTTCCTTCGCTGGAACGAATGTTGTTATGGTCGTTTTCTTTTTCTTTCTTTCTTCATTTCAACTCAGCACGAGATTAGCTTCATGCAATCTGCTTGTCTTGTTTCAACACGCACAAACATCACCATTTGGCCAGCACACTGCGGCTGAACTACCTGCCTCCACACCACCCCACACCACACCACACCACCCAACACCACACCACACGCAGCCAGCATAACTCGTACAACGTGTGTTGGGCTGCCCAGGATATCGTGAAAGGGGAGGCGTTGTGTTTTGTGGGTGCGAGCAGGGAGACTCCTTATTTTCCTGGTTCAAAACAAATTAGCCGCAGCCATTTAAAGAAAGGAATGAAAATCATTTGAAAATGGGACCACACCCAAATATCCCAACATTATCTCATAGCAAGAAAGGCAAAAGTGGCAGTCCGCAAACTTCACATCAGCCCCAGATTCAGATTCTAAAGCCAACCAATAACTGTCAAGATATCAGCACCCGCATTTGATGTTTGCAGAGCTCTGTTCGAGATGGGGGTGGGTGTGCAGACATGCCAACTTTTAACCCCTCCTACATGCCAACTTTTAATCCCTCCTACACGGCAGAAATACACCCTGCGGAAAGCTATCATTCACAATTACTACCTATCAGGCAAACGTCAACATACTCGAAAGCGGCACCGAACTGCAATTGTCTTCCAGCTTAGAGGTGTCGAATTTAAAACAGATTATCCTTTATGTTTTATGATGCGAATTCAGGATCATGCAACAGATAGAAAAACGTTTTAATGAATTGAAATGAAAAATAAGTAGGTAATGAAAAAACTCATCGTTATGCGAAGAGTAACATGTATAATGTTATGGAATGAATGCTCATTATTCGAAGATAATGACCTCCGATGCTTTCATTCAAATCCGACAATTCAATCATTTTTATTATGAAATCTATTTTGTACTTTTCAACTGTGAGGTCCATACTTGAATATTCCACCACTTCCTCGGGATCTTACCAGAACTGTCATGTAGATGCTCTGGAGCAGTACAAAGAAGGGCTGCCAGATTTGTTACTTGGAATTTCCGTTTTGATGCGTGTCTCACCAATGTTGAATGAATTGGGATGGGATTCCACTTAAGAGCGCAGACAAATACGTACATTAGCTCTCTGCATTTGGGCAGTGTATTTTGAAAAAGGGAGCTTGGGTGACGGACCTTGGCACCTTTGTCAGAACAATCTCCCTACAAGATGAGCCCAGTCTTTGTCCTTTATCCCTCCCATCCTCAATAAAAACATCGACAGGTATTCATTCTTTCACCGTTACCTCTTCTTGTGGAACCAGTTACATTTTTCAAAAATGTTTTAAACGTAACAGAAACTCAATTCACTTCTGCGACTCACGCCAAATTACTCAGCTGCTTCCACAAGGTTCAAGAAAGTGCTTCCACTTCACTTGGGAGGTAGTTAGCTCCCCGTCTTCTTCTTCTTTCCTTTTTTACTCTGATATTTTTAAAAGACATTTTTCATTGATTCACTTGATTTGGCATCCTGCAAACAATTTGTGATTGAAATTCCGACCATATGGATCTTCTCGATTCAACGAAGACTAATTTCGGCATGGCAATTTTAATTGGATCCTGATCATTGACCTGATGCGAGGTTGAACAACATTTTTATTTAATTTTCATTGATTTCTTTTAACTCTTCTTTTTTACTGGCCTGGTATTTTTTTTTTTTTTTTTTGATAAAATTTCAATAACCTCCTGAACCTCTTGCATGCTCCACGGTAAAATGTAATTTGGCATGAAAACTCCGCATCGAAGGACCCACCTAATCGGCATTCTTATTTGGTAATTGACGCGCTGTCCCACACCTGCCACTTTAAAAACATCTTGTTGTTTGTAGTGCCAAGTACACTGATTCACTATTTCGTCAATGCATTGGCGTTGGTTTTTATTTTCTGACTCTGGACTTTTTATGTGTTCCGATTTCGCCGGCGAGGTGTCAGCGGATACCGCAGTAAACAAGAAAATTGTTCATTTGCTGGATGCAAGTACCTATTCGTATGCTGGAAAAGAACGTACCATCGAATTGCAATCAGCAGCAGTATTTTGTTGGTTGACATCCGCTAACGGGACAGACCTGTTGTCTTCGTCTGGCATTTCATCTCCACCTTCTCTTTGATTGATCTCCTCCTCCATTTGGTCACCACTGCTGCCTGTGCCGCCTGCCTTGGGCACCTGGGTCTGAGTCGGGTTCTCAGTCGGGGTCAAAGTCCGAGATGGGGTGGCCTTCTGGGCCTTCCAAAGTCGAGCTCTGGGTCGGGTTCTCGTCGGGATTCAAAATAAAAAAAACAACCCAAACATCAAAGGAATGACATGGATGAAAAATGTCCACGATACAAGTGACTGGATTCACATAACTGGCGCATTGGAAAAACAATCTGATCTCCTTTTATCAGTCGTCATCGAATATCTCGTTCGGCAATTGTACATACACTGTTTTATTGTTTACGTACTTTGTAATTGTAATTTTTTTAATTTTTAATCGTAATTGTAATTTTTAATTGTACTGTTCTCCGCTGTGGGAATTGCCTCGCAAAGAAAGGGTGGATGTTGTCAAGAACTAATTGACATAAGAAAATCTCTTCTTATTTGTCCGCTACGAGTGTTTTGCTGCAAATAGCATTTACCTTTTCCATCCGTCAAGCATTTTCAAATTGCAATCTGCTAGACTCCTTATTTCTGCAGTTATCTCAATCAGAATTGTCCCTACTGATTCAGAATTTGCTGATTCAGTATGGTACTGAATCAGATTCGTACTAAATCATAATGATACTAAATCAGTGAAATGATAGTGAATCAGACTTCTCCTGATCAGTAGAATGATACTGAATCAGCAGAATGCATAATACTGAATGTTCTTGATTCGTGCTGATGTATGCCCGCTCATCCCCGATCCGAACAAACCTAACCGAGGATAGGCCTGTCTCTATCTGCAATTTGGCACTTTTGTCTTTGGCCCGCGACTTTCCTGTTCCACAACAACATTGAAAAGAGTCAAATACAAAAACTAAACGACAAAAAAAAATAAAACATAAGATCAGCAACTTGGGCAACGCGTTCACAGGAGTCCAACAAAACTGTCAGCAGATTTGGTAACAAAGTTCAAAAAGAAGAAACTAGTACCTATTGGGTACCTCTCCTCTTCGCAAAGTATCCTGGTGAAGTGAAACAGCCGCCCTTCAATCCTGCACGAATTCATTTTTTTGTCATTTTGAAAAAAGTCATTTGAGAGCGGAGAAAGAACAAAATGACACTTCATCCACTTTGCCAGCGCCGTCAATTTTAAGCTCTGTCAATTACCGTGTCCTCAACATGTACAGGTAATCCCAAAATTATTTGTCCTTAAAAATGTAAATTTGCTCTTATTATTACAATGTGCGATTTAAACTTTTTGTTGCTCAAACCATGGATGTCCGTACTTTAATCGGAAATTGCAGTCCTGTATAAAGTTGTGGCATCCGTGGTTAGAGAAAGAAAAAGTCTCAAATCACAAAAATATGGACAATGGTCAAAGACTTTTGGGATACTCTGTATACATTATCCCATTGTAGGCCTACACTCACCAGGAAACTCTTGTAACAGGAAACCCGACCTGGGTGCGGCTTATTCGAGAGGATGAGGTCTAGTGACGCAGTGGAGCACGGTGATAATATTGCAACCACGTAATGCATATCTACGGATCTTATAAAAAATCCTCGAACATGGGCAATATTTTAAAGTACTGATTAACACAGGGGCTATCTAATTTAAACAGGCATTGGTGCAACTTCACGCATCACACGAGTGTCATGATGTTTTGCGGCGCATATTGCCATTGATTATAAATGGCGCCTGAGTCAACAATGAACTCCTATGTTCGAAGACTTTTGATAAGTTGTGTATTTGAAAAACAGCCGTGTTCAGCCCAAACTGCAACAAGCAGATGACTGAATTTGATGCGATTCAGCAGAATGATTCCATGAAGAGACATCACCGTTTAAAGTGCTTGACCTGACTTTTCCTACCCAGATGGCCATACATGACCAACTTATCTGCGAAAGTAGCGCAACACCAATTCACATTTTTTTGTCTTTTGTTTTCGTGCGCATCAGACCAAGGTGTCCTCAACGCTAACGCGATAAAGACGTGTTCTTTAACGCGTTCACAGCAGACCTTACGTCTCACGCTGTGACAAACTCAAAATGCCTGTGCGGAAAACAACAATTTCAATTATGTGGATTTAATCCGGGGAGTTTTCACTCTGGAAGAGAAATTTCGATCTCCATATTGAGCCGCAGGTGGCAGACGAAAATCAGGAATTTTTCAAAATTTCTGTAGTTTTCCCCGGAGCAAAAAACCTTCGGAACCAAAGTCTCCGCATACCTGTTTGTGAACATTAGCCTAAACGATCAAGAAGGTATCAGAAAATAAAACTGCTCTGTGGCAGTGGAATGATTTTGACTTCGGAGGAAAGTTTGGGAGAAAAATCATGAATTGCAAAATTGGCCCGATCGTGAATCTGACGCCGAAAATCAAGATAACTTCTCGATTGTCCCATGAACTTTCGTCCGTTGCCTAAATTTCCTGGACACTTCCGGAAGGTTCAGGGCGGAGATCTCCTTCGCTGCACGTGCTAATCGCGTGTGCTCTTTTTCGTTGTGCCACAAATAATTGAATGATTGTGAGAATGTCAACTCTGTGGAAAACAGTGAGTTTAAGCACAAAACGAGAGAAACGGGACGCACATTTTTTTTCCAATCCACTTCCGCGGACCAGGAGCTCGCAACAGCCAATCCCGTCGTCTGAATTTGTGACGTCATCAATTTTGGGATTTTTTCATTGCCACCGCTTTTTGCCATTTGGCATGTTTGCCACCGCTTCGCAACTCTTTCTGTGGTCGCAATTGGGTTAGGTTTGGTCAGGCTAGGTTAGGTCAGGTCAGGTTAGGTTTGGTTAAGTTTGGTTTTGAAAATTGGATGTTGAAATTGGCTGGAATTCCCAACAGCCAATTAGAGACGCGCATGCGGAAGTGGATTGGAAAAAAAATATGCAAACGGGACACCATGCAAACGGACACACGTCTTTAATCCCCTCATTCAACCCTGGAGAGAAGTCGCGAAATTAGCTTTGGGAACAGGGCGTTAGTCTGGCATGCAAGAGGTTCCGGCAAAAACTTTCATGGAGATCCCGTTTCACAGCGTTGCACACAGATGGTGCAGATATTGAATGATTTCAGTGTGTTGCCGAAGAGCATTGGAAAGGTGCCTTCTTTCTCGCCATTTATCGTTTTCTCAAGGCTATATGCCGTGCAGGCAGTAAATAAAATGAAAAACAAAGAAAAAAAAACAAAAAATGACGTCAGCAGCAAAACAGATTTATTTGAAACGCATACGTTGAGCAGACTTTACATTATTGCGAAGCTTAAGTTTATGAGTTGGCAGCTTAAATAAATTAATAACAAACAAACAATCAAACAAGAAGCGGAAAATCATAGACTCCCCAAAAGCTAAAAAACATCAAAATAATTGCAGATTTGTTTCGACCAAATTTTGATTGGATTTCCATGGTTGGCGTCAGTATTCAGTGCGAGATATGAGAGGATCCAGTTGTTTGAGGTGACTCGAATTGTGTGCCATTCGATATCCCCACAGTCGCATGGCTCTTGAGCAGGCGTTCTGAATTTGTTCCACTTCGTTGAAGGTGAGGTCCGACTTCCAGTGCAACGGTGCCATCTTCGAGTCGCGAAATGTACTCGAAACACCGCCAATGTCTTTCTAAAAATATGAGATCACAAAAGAAGGCACAACAGTTGAAAGCCACTTGATACGCTGTTGAATTGTTCAATATTTCGTTGTTGTATTTTTCGTTGTGACTCTTGTTGTGCATGCGAATTACAATGACAGAATTTCACTTCTTTTAACAAAGTCATTGCCGTGAATCTGAATTCAATTTTTCATTCACTTCACAGCTTGTGATGTACCATTTATTTTGATGGTGTTTTTTCGTTGTGACTCTTGCTGTGCATGCGAATTACAATGACAGAATTTCACTTCTTTTAACAAAGTCATATCTGTGCCCCTGGCAAACAAACGGCGCTGCAATTGGTGTTTCTGGAAAACTAGATGTTGCATATGCCACGGATTAGTTAGGGGTGCGCATGGTATCTGTGCCCCTGGCAAACAAACGGCGCTGCAATTGGTGTTTCTGGAAAACAGGATGTTGCATATGCCACGGATTAGTTAGGGGTGCGCATGGTATCTGTGCCCCTGGCAAACAAACGGCGCTGCAATTTGCGTTTCTGGAAAACGAGATGTTGCATGTACCACCGATTAGTTAGGGGTGCGCATGGTATCTATGCCCCTGGCATAACATTGGATCAAGAAGTAAAAGCACTCGCGTGTTTCAGTGATATCACCGCAGCGCGGCGCCACTGCAGATTATCCTCAAAAAAGACGCTCCGCGCATCAACGGCCATGCAAAACCCCGAGTGTATTTCTCGCATTTTCTCGAAAAGTTTTCGTCGGATATTTGATTAGTTAGGCTCATTGGAAA
>JASGXE010015704.1:0-11380 GCA_030068105.1 Sinentomon sp. SZTP_YWyxl | reverse complement strand
TCATGGTCCTGTGGGAAAGAGCAAATTCATCTTCGTGCAAATATCGCACTTCAACAAGCGGTCAAAGTGAGAACTTATTACGAGAGTGGTAAAAAAATTCAAACTGACGTTGAAATTACGTCTAAACCGATTTCGGAACGAGATTGAGAGATCTCGTAGATACGGAATTTTCGTGACATTGCTAGAAAAACATGACTACAGCGATGCTGAAATTGCTATAGTGGGCCTACTCTAAACGACTAATTTGTTAGTGTTTTTAATAAAACTTCACCCCGCAGTGTGCCTCTGATAGCCGAACCTGAGTTAGCCGATTTTGTGGACGACCACATCCAACCAAATATTGAGGTTGCTGGTCTTGCGAAACTTCTCGCCAGCCTGAATTCCAAAAAAAGCATTAGGATCCAATGGGCTGCCTGCTCGTCTCATTGATTGGAAGACAGCCATCGGATTGGAAGACAGCTATTGGAAGATTGGATGACAGCCATCGATTGGAAGATTGGAAGACAGCCATCGATTGGAAGACAGCCATCGATTGGAAGACAGCCATCGATTGGAAGACAGCCATCGATTGGAAGACAGCTATTGGAAGATTGGAAGACAGCCATCGATTGGAAGATTGGAAGACAGCCATCGATTGGAAGACAGCCATCGATTGGAAGACAGCTATCGAAGAATTGGAAGACAGCCATCGTCATTCCAATAAAAAATAAAGACGCCCCAGCAAATAAATAACCTGACAGTTACCGACTAATCTCCCTTACATGCATTTGCTCAAAAAGTTTCGAAAAGATTCTTGCTCCTTATATACGTAATTTCCTCCGTGAGAGGGCTATTCTACATCCAAACCAATTTGGTTTCCGCCCAAAAATGTCGTGTGAAACACAGGTCCTATTACTGGTCGATGATATGGCTAGAAATATGAACTGTGGTATTCCAACGCATACGTTAATCATTGATCTTAAAAAGGCTTTTGATCTTGTTCCCCATGGTAAACTTATGTTGAAAATGAAATTTCTTGGGTTTCCGATATTCATCCTTAAGCTATTGGACAACGTTTTAGAAAACCGGTCTCAAATGGTCTCTGTTCACAATGTTACTTCTGATGAATCCAGAGTTTCCTCTGGTGTGCCGCAGGGTAGTGTCTTGGGCCCTCTGCTCTTTCTCATCTATATCAATGACATTTCAAATGGTATTTCTTCCTCAATTAGATTGTTCGCCGATGACATTGTACTCTATACAGAGTTGTTAACTCACCAGACGATTCCCTCCTTTTGCAATCAGATCTCAACCAGATTGTACTTTGGTGTGACGACTGGGGCATAGAAGTTAATACGGCCAATACCAAGGTCATGATATTCTCTAGGCGTCTTAAAAAACTCACCAGCACTGTCTCCTGCTATGTGATTAAGGATCAGCCTATTGAAAACTTTGCGCGTATGAAATCAAAGTTCACCACTTTGAGAGGAAATTATAGACCTGAATAACGTGATGATTTTTTTAAACGAAATCTGTCGTTCGCGCTAGAAAAAGATACAAAAATCACAAAATATAACAAAGAGCAGCAATCTCACATTTTTTGCAATGGCCAACGACTTCAGCGCCACCCTTTGGTCAAGATCATTCAGTTCCTGCGTGAACTTTGCCGACCTTCAGAAACATAGTTACGACATTTGAACGATCTTGTGCATGGGCCCGACTCCAAAATTTAATGGCCGTCAGAAAACCAGATCCAAGCAAGCGAGACATCTCGTCCAATTGACAGAGACACTTTTCCCCGTGAGTTTTCACTTTTTTGTCGAATCGTATCCAATCTGGTCAACGCATATTCCTGCAGGCCAACGTAACGTTGTACAGGAGGTGTCAAAAGTAACTTGTTGCAGAGAGACTCGGGTCATCAGATGGTATTGACTGCATTCTGGTCCCATATGCAAGCCCATGCATACTGCAGTCTTTACTGGTTTTACAAAAAAAAAATTGGCTGAAGAGGGATGACATTGTGAATGCCATTTCCAATGACAGGTGGCAAAAAGTCAAAAACCGCATCTGCACTCAAAAAAATAAAGTCATCACTTCACAAGAAAAAAAGCCCTGAAATCACTGTCCATGGATGACACCTCTCCGCTCCTGCACTGGTTCTTCGTTGACGACCTCCAAGCCGTTTCACTACAACTCCGATCGTCAGTTGGCGGTTCTGCAACGCTCACCTGACGAGGAAAAGGTTCTGACTGGATAAATTCCGCCGGGGACGCATCGTAACTTGAGGGGTATTAGCTCGTCAGTCAATTGAATAAGTTTTTTTCTGACCTGCGTATTGTCGTTAGTGGAGTATTTATTCCCCGTCGACAAGTTTTTCTACGGGAAATATCTGCTCACTTGACAACTACAAGGTCGTCATGCACTTTTTAGTTTTTTTTATCAGTGTGCCGTGCAACGTTTCCTGAGTAACACTGTACCTACAGTGATATTTCTGCAGTGATAGGCGCGAAAAGTCCATTTCTGACCGCAGTTTCTGCCACAGTTATCTGCGATTTGCAACAGTTTCATTGGAGCTGTCCAGCGACCGAGCTGTTGCGAGTTTTCTGCTTTCCCAGAAGACAAAAACAATATCTCTAAATTGGGAGAAAGATTGTTGACCCCATCCTTTTTGCGACACATACAAAGAGTGTGACAAAATCATCTATGCAGGATTCGTGATCTGCGCGTGATTTCCAACGGGTGTTGAATTATTTTGTGCGTTTTTTGTTTACATCTCATGAGATTAACTTTGAGTCAGGTGAGAAAAAATTAACTGATATGACTCAAAACTAAGTTTTCGGAACGAAGGTGGAGTTATTTTCGGGTGCCGCCAAGTAGCGACAGTGGCCCAGCCACGAGTGATTTTTGTTTTGATTACCGTTTTTCATTATTTCATTAGCGTTCGTTGCAACAATTGTTCAGGAAAATGGAAACAATGTTCCAAAAACTCAGACATTCGGAACATGTGCGCCCGAATAACCGGCCAGATGTTCATGAATGTTAATTGTTTTTTATGAACGTAAAAACACGAACACTAATGAACAGAAATGTAACAAGAATATATTTATGAAGAAAATATGAAAATTTTGTTTTTATTTATGACCATAATTTTGTGAACATAAATGGACATAAATTTATGAGCATAAATAAAATTAACATAAATGCATTTATGAATGTCATTTATGAACATGAATGTACATTCATGTGCATCGGACAGCTGGGGCAAAATTTCCTTGTATTATCCCCAGTGAGCGGCACAATTAAATTTGGACATCTCAGTTCCAGATCTGCCGTTCCATCAGGCTTGGACAGTTAATTTTATGACATCTGTATTTGTCCGAAACGCACTGCATCTGGGCGCTGTGAAATGGTCCATGCAGAAATGACATGTCCGCTTGGTAAGTATGCTCATTGTATAGTGTTGACAGAATTCATGTACCCACATGTGAAAAGAAATCCGAGGTTGCAACCTGCCAGTTTCATTCAGCTTTGCAGCAATCTGACACTTTTATTTCCACTTCCTGCATTTGTGTGAAAAGAAAGAAATAAAGTTTCGGAGGCAACAGATGAATGAGAAAATTTTTTGACAACACTGTACTTTGTATTCCTCTCCCATTAGAAACCACAACGTTGGTTAATCAGAAGTTTCTAAAGCAATTATGATCCGTTTGCTTTCCTTTAGGTACCCATAGTCTTAACCACAAACTACCTTCCGCCAGTGTATAGTTGCTGCGGAATTAATGTACCCACACATGTATACAAAATTGCGTCTGTTAAGATTTTCGCAAAATTCCATTCTGCAGAAATTTCGATCCTATTTTATAACCGCGGTCAAAATCTGCACCTCTAGAAAGTTCTGTTGAAATCTGTTTTTTTTATTTCTTTCGCCTGCATTAGAGCAAAAAGAAAGAAAAAAAAGTTTCGTAGGCAACAGTTACTCATAAATGGGTGAAACACACGTACTGGTACATTGATTCCGCCGCCACAATACCGAATTCGCAAAGGGAGGCGCACCCAAGAAACACTTCAGTGTACTCATGAAGTAAACTTTTTGCATAGTAATGGTAAATATGTATATCTTCCTCCAATTTTCATTAAACGGCGGAATTGTTCGCGGTCATGAAATCTTTCTTATTGAGACCAACGCTGCTCACTTGGTGTGTGACTGGGTGTGGCACCGGAAAATGACATACTGCCGGCAGATAAATTGACCATTTATGCAAAATTCCTGTGTTGCGAAGAGACAGATAAAGTTCACAATACGTATCAGCCGCTTGTGACATCGCTAGATATCACGGTGAGGAATCGCAAGATATCTACGCAGACAGATCAAAAAGTTCCGCAGCGAAAGGCTTGCGGTTTGAAGCCGTGTATTCGATACACCCGCCACACCAAATTCCTTCGAGCATAGGTGTTCATTTATAGCTCAGGCGCCATTTAGAATCAGTGGGAACATGCGCCGAAAAACACCATGAAATTCGTGTTATTGTAAGGCGTGAAACTTCGTCAGACGATAATTAAAATGAATGGCCACTGCACTAACCAGATCGTTAGAGTTCCTCAAACACAATTAAGAGCAATTATGACAGGTTTAGTATTAAGTACTAAAGCCATGAAGTTGTAGTTAAGTTGTCGTTTAGCAAAAAATTAAGTTATATAATTGGTTAAAGCACCAGCTAATAAAACCTTGACTTTCATAAAATGTATTACAAAGTGTAAAAAATACGAGTCCTTTTTACAAATGATGGGCCATCTATACCAATTCAACACTGCAAAAGTGTTGAACACATTTGGAGCACAATGACACATTATTTTATGATCTATGAGTGGAACGAGCTGCTTTGGAATGCGGTTTTTAAGGTGTTCATCGCAATGCGATGAATGCACTTGAGCAATCTTTCTTGTAATCTTTCAGCAATCTCTTTAGCAATCTCTCTGGCTATCTCTCTAGAATTCTCTCTAGGAATCTTTCTCTGCAAACTTTCTCAGAAATCTCTCTAGCAATCTCTCTCAGAAATGTTTCTAGAAATCTCTCAAAGCAATCTCCCTAGTAATCCATCTCTCTCTAGCAATCTCACGAAGAAATCTCGCTGGCAATATCTCAGCAATCTCTCTATCAATCTCTCTAGCAATCACTCTAGCAACCTCTCTGAAAATCTGTCTCAGCAATCTCTCCGCAATCTCTCTAGCAATCTCTCTCTCAGTAATCTCTCTCGGCAATCTCTCTAAAAATCTCTCTTCAGCATTCGATCAGGCAATCTGTCTACAATCTCTCCGCAATCTCTCTAGCAATCTCTTTCAGTAATCTCTCTAGCAGTCTCTGTCAGCAATTTTTCAAGCAATCTTTCTCAGCAATCTATCTAGCAATATCTCTAGCACTTTCTCTAGTAATCTCTCTGGAAATCTGTGCGGCGCTTGGTGTCACTGAAAATAATCAATTTAAGTTTATTGTGCACTCCCATCTTATTCAGAGACTGGCGGGAACTCTAATGAATTTAGTTGAGGACAATTTCATTAGTCTCATACGGATAAACTTTTCTCGCAACATTGTTTTTTATCCACAGGAGAAGGACATCATGAGGGAAATCCTGCCGAAGTTAGGCTACGCCATAAATCGGAGGTTTCTGATTATCCCATCTTTCGTACAACATTCTTTAACATTTCGGCAGATATTTGAAAAACGTAATTTGTTCTTGGGACGTCAAAAATTTGGAACATGTACGCGATTTGGAGCACATGGGATGTTCAGCAAATGTGTTACAGGAATTTAGCGATCCATCTGAATTTCATAGAAATGGTCCGAAAGGAGCACCTCCATCTCTCAGTCTGTGTTAAAGAAAAAGCTTGCATTACACTTCGGACCAGATTTGTCTAGGAAAATTTCATTTCTATGCTGCACAACGCTTATTCCTCTTTTCTATTGTTGCACATTGAAATATGCATCCGTCTGTTGAATTTGGCTCTGTTTAGTTGAACCTGAGGGTTCAGAGTTGCAATGGGGAATTGTTTGTGAATGGAAACATGTTGAATTTCCACCAGCCACATCCTTGTTGCATCATGAGTTGCAACCGGGGAAGGCCGTGAGTTCCGAATTCGTTGATATTGAAAAATCGTGTGTACCGTTGCTACGGGATCATGTAAGAAAATTCTTTTGCTGCACAATAGGGAATCCAGCGAGCCCACGGGCTGGTCACATGTGGCTGAATAAAGGTAGTGTTTTAAGATTGTTTTATGGGTACATTTGAAAAAGTTTCCGCAAAAATCCAAGCAGATTTGCAGGGAAATGGATATTGTGAATCTCATGTTGTTGTTTGTCGAAATTTCGTGGACAATTCTGGTTCCGCCCAACAGAATAATATTTTTGCCCACTATTTTTTTTTCAATTGAAACCAGCGCTCGGTCATGTCTGCCTGTGTGATAATTAAGCGTTGCAAAATTACGACTGCTCTTTTTTGCTGCATATGTATACCGGCAATGCCACATTAATTTCTTCAAATTTGGCAGCTGGTGTCCGAGCAGGCCATGCCCACATCGAAAAATATTTGTTAAAGGTCACATTTTTTATCGCTGAGTTTCTGAAACTCACAAAATTAGGTCAGCATTCTGGATCATGGATATGCCGGTCATTTTGTCCCACGTTTCTTCTACCCATATTATGCTGTCTGTTGGTTCATTCGAAACATGATCATGCTCATGAGACAATGCATGACGTGACCACTCGCATATTGATCCCTGCAAAACTTATCATTTCACAAATCATGATACTCAATACGAATTTTTGTAATGTATATAGGTACATTTTTTCAACAATTCGTTTGAATGTTATTGTTTACCAATTGTCACGAAAGGACGCTTATTGCAAAGGAAAACAGAGACAAGTATATATGTATGGCGGCGGCGGAATTAATGTACTCATACATGTAAAAATTGCGACTGTCCAGATTTTACTAAAAAATCCATGCTGCAGAAATTAAAGATCCTCTTTGTAACCGAGGTCAAAATCTGACAACTCCAGAAAGCTCTGTTGAAATCTGGCGCTTTAATTTCTATCGCCTGCATAAGAATAAAAGGAAAGAGTTTCGGAGGCAACAGTTAAATAGGAAATATGGGTACATTAATTCCGCCGCCACTATACATCCTTGCTCTAAACAATGTGGTGGGTAACTGTCACCAAAAGCGGCAAAATAATACCCATCAAAGTTGGTGGGTGGCAACATCATCACAAATTTATTTGCAAGGGTGCCACCAAATGGTGCCAAATTACAAAGAATCACCACCATGTTGCTGGAAATTTCACCAATCTACCACTCGCTTACCAGCACTTTCTGCTGTCAATTTGCCATCAAAATTGCGAGGAAATTGCCACAAGTTTGGTGAAAATGTTTGTTGCATCTTTTGGTGGCAAGTTTACGAGAAAATGTTTGTTGCATCTTTAGGAGAAAATGTTTGTTGCATCTTTAGGTGGCAAGTTTGGAGAAAATGTTTGTTGCATCTTTAGGTGGCAAGTTTGGAGAAAATGTTTGTTGCATCTTTAGGTGGCAAGTTTGGAGAAAATGTTTGTTGCATCTTTTGGTGGCAAGTTTGGAGAAAATGTTTGTTGCATCTTTTGGTGGCTGGCAAGTTTGGGGAAAATGTTTGTTGCATCTTTTGGTGGCTGGCAAGTTTGGGGAAAATGTTTGTTGCATCTTTTGGTGGCAAGTTTGGAGAAAATGTTTGTTGCATCTTTAGGTGGCAAGTTTGGAGAAAATGTTTGTTGCATCTTTAGGTGGCAAGTTTGGAGAAAATGTTTGTTGCATCTTTTGGTGGCAAGTTTGGAGAAAATGTTTGTTGCATCTTTTGGTGGCTGGCAAGTTTGGGGAAAATGTTTGTTGCATCTTTGGTGGCTGGCAAGTTTGGGGAAAATGTTTGTTGCATCTTTTGGTGGCAAGTTTGGAGAAAATGTTTGTTGCATCTTTAGGTGGCAAGTTTGGAGAAAATGTTTCTTGCATCTTTTGGTGGTAAGTTTGGAGAAAATGTTTGTTGCATCTTTTGGTGGCTAGCAAGTTTGGGGAAAATGTTTGTTGCATCTTTTGGTGGCTGGCAAGTTTGGGGAAAATGTTTGTTGCATCTTTTGGTGGCAAGTTTGGAGAAAATGTTTGTTGCATCTTTTGGTGGCAAGTTTGGAAAAAATGTTTGTTGCATCTTTTGTTGGCAAGTTTGGAGAAAATGTTTGTTGCATCTTTTGGTGGCTGGCAAGTTTGGGGAAAATGTTTGTTGCATCTTTTGGTGGCTGGCAAGTTTGGGGAAAATGTTTGTTGCATCTTTTGGTGGCAAGTTTGGAGAAAATGTTTGTTGCATCTTTTGGTGGCAAGTTTGTTGGCAATTGTGTTTGTTTGTAAAGGGAATTCCAGCTGTTGTTCACGCAGAAAGCGCAGTTCTGGACAACAAATCTTACTCTTCAGCGCAGTGTGTCGCTCTCTTATGCGATCATTACTTCAGGACTGCGACGTCAATCGCTCTGAATCGTTTTGCTCCGAAGCGTTTTCGGTCGAGAAATTCGAAGTGGTACAAAAAAGTTCAAAAACGGCTAGGAAAATGATCAGAATGTGAGGACACGGCCAAAAAGAGCGGCAAACGAATCAAACACGTTCAAGAATAATAATAAAAAAAAAAAGTTCAAAAATTTGAGGAAACTGAAAATCAGGAGCAAATGGCGACAATCGAACACATCTTTTGGGCACTTTAAAGTTCAAATGTTGGCGAGGTTCTTCCGTGACCTGCGCTCGGCACTTGCAAGCATCATGAATTCACGTATCCGCAACCAAAAAAATTATCGCACCTTTTGTACAGAGTTTACCAAAATTCGTCGAACGTAGGAGAAATAACGAAAGGACTGGTTTACATGGAGTCATCATTCATTTCAACAGTGCTTTATGCGACTTCACGCCTTACTTGATTGCCATGATGTTTTGGGAGCATGTTGCCACTGATTCTATGTGGTGTCCGAATTTGTTATTAACACCCATGTACAAAGAATTTGGTAAGCCTTGTAGATGTTCATTGCTGAGGCCAGCCCTGCAAAAATGAGCCTGCTGACCGCAACAAACATTCCGCCTCGATGAAAAAAATTGTGTCGCGTTAATTATTTAATTTTTTGACAAAAATGCATTTGTTTAGAAGCGTGACGGCAGTCTTTATCGTTGCGACCGTTTGACATTTGACAATCCATCACCTTGTTCCGCAAGAAAAACTGGGTGTCAAAGCGTCGCTCATTTCTTACGCAAATGAACTCGCATCGTTTCGAAATACTTTTAGAAAAACTAGAAAATCCTACCAGCCTGAGTCTTTGCGAAACCTGCCGAAATCGCAGGTTGCACTGATGTCATTGCAACAAAAAACCTCATTTTTACATTTCTTAATGAAATTTTTTTAAAGCTACTTAAACCTCACCTAACCTTTCCTACTCTACCATGACCTGCTCTTGGTTTTCATCAAAACCGCCTGGTGTCCCCCAGCCGCAAAAATGTAAGAAGTCCTCTAGCCGCAAAATCAGAAAAAAATCGGTCCCCTGCTGGAATCGATCCCCACACGTCGGATTTGTAGTCCAGTGCCTTGACCTCTAGACCACCGATGCATGTACCAAAATTCGCTTTCGAGTGTGCCTTTGACCAAGTGTGCTTTTCGAGCATCTGCTCAAAAAATGACGTGAGAGCAACATGCTATTTCGACAGGTTTCGAAAATAAGCTGCCAGATTGTCGTCCTCCTAATACCAAAACAAAGCACTAATCGTAAGTTGCAAGTCAATTGTTGTCAGTCCTCATGCATACATGAATGAAGTTACCCTTACGAAAATTGTCACAATATTTTCATGATTTTGTCATGATATCGTCATAATATCATAATTTTATCATGATAAGATCATGTTGCGGAAGATGTCATGATTTTTATGCAAAAATATCATAATAAAATCATGATAGAAGAATTTATCATGATTTTATCATGATTTTTTCGTGATTCGTTCTCGTTCATGACTTTGTCATGGATATATCATGATTTCGTCATGATTTTATCATAAACATTGGAAACAAAAAACGAGTTGTGATATTATCATGAAAAAATCACGATATTATCATGATGGCTTGAAACTGGCGTGAATGCGGATATATGTGATGTCCATTTCGTGAAGTAGCCTAGTTGTCCATATCTTTTCTTTTTTAATTTAAAATTAAAATAATAATTAATAAAACTCGTACTTTATCAAAATCGCTACTGAGAATCTGCAAAAAAAAATTTTGTATTCCCGTGGGAATCCGGGAATCCCTTGGGAACGTAACGTTTCCCTTGGAATTTCCATGGAAAAGTTTTAGGGCTTTGGCGATCGGACTTTTGGTTGACTGGGACCTGTCATCGCCGAGATGCTTCGTCGCAGTGACATGCCATCACGGAGCAGAATCAAAACTGCGGCCAGTGTACAGGGTGTGTCACGAACTGTTGTTCATCACAGTTCAGATTGGAAGGTTTTTTATCATTTGGAACATTGCAACGGATATGTCGCTGAATATCCCTTGCAATGTTTCGCAATGTGATCAAAAACACGCAATAAAAAATGCAACGCAGCCCTGGAGACGAAACGAAAACCGGTTTTTTGATGCCATGGGAATGCCATGGGTTCCCCATGGTTTTCCCAAGGAATCCCATAGGTTCTCTCGAAATCCATGAAACCATGGAGAACCCATTGGAATGCGATGGTGTTCCTATGGTGAAATTGAAATGCCGAAAGCAGAGAACGTAAGTGTGCCGCACGCATCAAGCTAATTTTGCGTCACAATTTGCTGAGCGTGTTATGAAGGTAATCTTCTTGGCATGATAACCCGACTTTTGGGTGAAATTGCATAATGATGCAGGGCAAAAGGGCCAGAAGAAAAAATGGGGAAAAATAGACTTTTGATGGCGACACCCACGAAGCAAAGGCAAACCCCGCTTCAAAAATTTGCACACCTGACTGCTTTGCTCTTGTTTCTCTTTGAGCGCGTGTCTTTTGGGCGTAGCAAATTACCCAGCACATCAGGAGCACCCAAGCTCGCTACGTGATTTGCTCCTCTGTGTTTCGATGATAAATAAAAATCTCACCCATTCGTCTGCGAAATTGGGGCTTCCACGTAGTTCAGAGATTTTCAAAACGAGATGAACCATTTGCCATTTTGGGTGGTGTCCAAATTGAATTTTGGAAATTGGCCAGCGCCATGGACATTTCTGAAAAATAAACGGAGTGCTGGGACTTGAACCAGCAACACGCATAATGCAAAATCAGTCACGAAGTCTGTGGCTCAGTGGTTCTACCACTGAGCCACGACGGCCTTTCGGTTTTCTCTGCCTGAAAATCGC
>JASGXE010015703.1:0-10738 GCA_030068105.1 Sinentomon sp. SZTP_YWyxl | reverse complement strand
TAGATGGAGTCTTTCTCTTCTTCTTCAGCGAGGTAATAGAAGAAAATCCGTCAGCGCCGCTGGTCGATGTCGAAGCCCGTTGCCAGATCGGTTCAGCCATCATCGGTGGACTATCGTATTCTTCGGTGTCCGAAAATAGCTCGATAAGAGCTGGAGAGTTGGCACGAGCGTCGCCTCTGTTCGGTGTTGGGGATGTTGTCTCGGTGACTGAGACGGGTTGCTGCTGCTGCTGGTTGTTGCTGCTCAAAGACCGAAGCGGGCCAGACGATGATGGAGTTACGATGGCGTCGTGTCGTAATTTCTCAGAGTTTCGGTCAAGAACTCCAAGTCGGATCTGCCGTCGATTTGCAGAGTCTTTTGGTACTGCGACCTGCGTTTTTTGACCAACGTGAGGATCGACATCGGTGAGGAGAGTGCGATATTATCAGCCCAATCCCAACGAAGAAAAGTATGGGAGATGCTGGCATCCGGGTAAAACGAATCCGGCCGCGGTATATCTAGGAGCAGAGTGGTGATGTCATCCCTATCGTTGATCCAACCCGTCCAACCAGCTTTGCGTGCAATCGAATTGAGTTGCTGCATCGAGGGTCCATCCTGCATCGATCCTTCGCGTTTCGGAAATCGGTTGAATACGGCTGTGAGAAGGGAAGTAAGATAGACGACGAGCTGGCCGATGACGTTCGTGCTCAGAGAGATGGCTTGGATGACGTTGTTGGGTAGACGGCGCTCGATTTTAACGAATTTGTTCACTCCCGAGGAATCGGTCGTCTCCCTTATCTGTAGATTAGGCTGAGCGGCTAATTTCCTCGATCTCTGAGAAAAACCTGCGCTCGTTGACGATTGTTGAAGTTGCTGAGGGTCGTTGGGGTTTGGCGTAATATTGCTCTGCAGGAGAATCAATCCCGCAGCGCTTCGCCCTTTTACCGACGATGTTGTAGCCGCTTGCATGTTCACTGACAGCCTGCGGAGTGGGTGATAAAAAATATTTAAAACTACGTTATACTTGCGAAAAAATACGATCCGATCTCTCGTTTGGACGCTATCGACCGCGGAAGTCGCCCTGCGCTTTTTGCTGACCTGTACAGACCGCCCTGTACATCTAGCTCGTCGACGATGGGGCTCAAATTATTCCCCTTCCCCTTCCGATGCTATTCCGTGCTGACATTTATCCCTCATTGCGCTCGTTTCAAATCTCTATCTTTGTCTAGGAGCACCCTGTACCTACTCGTCGATTCTCTTTTCGCCCTTGTGTTGCCTACGTCCTTCCAGATCGTTCGACTAGAATTTAAAATTTCGATTCGAGCTATGGTTTGGGCGCTAGCGACCGCGGAAATCGCCCTGCGCTTTTTGTTGACCTTTACAGACCGCCCTGTACACCTACCTCGTCAACGATGTGGCTCAAATTATTCCAATTCCCCTTCCGATGCTATTCCGTGCTGAAATTTATCCCTAATTGCGCTCGTTTCGATGTTGCCAACGTCCATGCGTTGATTCGACTAGTTTGCATATTTTCGATCCGAGCTATGGTTTGGTCGCTATCGGCTAAATACTCCTTTTTTTATCTTTTTATTTTTTTGACGCCTTAAGTCTTTTGTTTGTATTAACCCTCCTATTCCATTCACTATTGACCCTTAATTGCGGACTATATTCCTGCTGTTAATTTGGTGAAACATTCACGAACGTTTCCCCACTTTGAACTAAATTTCAGCCTGACACAAAATCAGCTCAATTTCTTCGAAAGAACATCATATTTGCATGTCCCTGTACGAGATATCCCCCTGAGATCGGTTTCCTGCCGCCACACAAAAAGAGTAACCAAGAAAACCAAAATGCTGAGCTGTCGATTTCTGTTATTGCTTTCCGCCTTTTTCAGCGGCCAGTCGAGATATGTGTTTTTGAAACGAAACGTATTCTGCAGATATGATTGCTCTGATATGTGCCTCGACCCCCCTCCCTCTAATCCCCAGAATTGAAATGTGACACGGGTCTGAAATGCAACGGCTGATATAAACAAATAATGACATAGTGAGAAAATGGAGTTTTAGTTCCATGTCTCTGTTTTTTTTTTGTTTTGGCAGCAGAAACTTCGTTTAGCCTTTGTTCCCAAAAAGCGGTGGTGCTCTGCTCTCCGTGCTCTTCTGCTGGCCTCTGACCCGGTCCCTCGTCTCGTCGTTCCTTTCGTTCTTTTACAACCCTGGAATGAAAGCGGCAAACTCCATGGAATATTTTTTTTCGTTGGTAATATTTTTTTGTATGCGGTGTTATTTTTCATTTAGAGAGAGATTCCGAAGGCTATCAACCGTTAAGTTGGACATTCCATTTATGTGATTCTTCGGTCTTACTGTGTATAGTCCCAAAATTGTGTGCGTGCAGTAAATTTTTTTTTCTGATTTGTTCCATATCTCCGAAACCGCTCATCCTAGATCAAAACGGAGGCACTTTTTGAAAAGCTATTAAAAGTAAGTTTGGGGGGAAGGGTATGCTTGGGTGAAGGTTCGATTTTGATCGAATTAGGTTTAGGATCGCCGAAGGAGTAAATCACGAGGAGAATTTTCAAATCATACTCAGCAAATCTGAATCTACTGACATGAAAAGAAGGAACGTGTTCTGACGTTTCCCCCGTTTTTTTGTGGTTCTTCGGTCTCACTGTTAATAGTCCCAAAAGTGTGCGCTTGCAGTGAATTGTTTTTTTTTCTGATTTGTTCCATATCTCCGAAACCGCTCATCCTAGAGAATTAGGTTTAGGATCTCCGAAGGAGTAAATCACGAGGAGAATTTCAAATCATACACAGCAAATCTGAATCTACTCACATGAAAAGAAGGAACGTGTTCTGACGTTTCCCCTTTTTTGTGGTTCTTCGGTCTCACTGTGTATAGTCCCAAAAGTGCGCGCTTACAGTGAATTTTTTTCTGATTTGTTCCATATCTCCGAAACCGCTCATCCCAGAGAATTAGGTTTAGGATCGCCGAAGGAGTAAATCACAAGGAGAATTTTCAAATCATACACAGCAAATCTGAATCTACTCACATGAAAAGAAGGAACGTGTTCTGACGTTTCCCCTTTTTTTTGTGGTTCTTCGGTCTCACTTTGTATAGTCCCAAAAGTGTGCGCTTGCAGTGAATTTTTTTCTGATTTGTTCCATATCTCCGAAACCGCTCATCCTAGAGATTTAGGTTTAGGATCGCCGAAGGAGTAAATCACGAGGAGAATTTTCAAATCATACACAGCAAATCAGATGTTAAAAATGAAAAATGGCAAATGTTTTCTGATTCTCCCCCACATGTTCTTTTAAAATGGTACTTGATGGAAAGTTTGCCCCCCACCTAAGGGTTAATCGCAACCTCCCTCCTCCCTACCGCCCCTCAACTTCCTCTCAACACTTATGGTATAAGAAATGAACTAACCGAAACGAACAGAACAAAGCACTGTAGAGATGACTATTTCAACCGAGATTCAGAGATGGATGAAACTGCGAATTTCACTTGGAGAGCTGATCGCGAGAGTTGAGAGAGGTTCTTAACTCAAGTGGATCTATCGGATTACTGATACTTCTCCAACGTCGCGTTTCTCTTTTTATACGATTTTGGTTGGTACCTTTCTCTTACTTTTCAAGGTTTGAGAAACGGAGATCCGTTTCTTCAACCAACCTCTCTCTCCCTCCCCGTTTCTTCATACGAGGAATGAGGACAAATGATTTTGCCATCCAGAACGCCATACATACGGGATTGAGAAATATGCCAAGGATATTTAGTTGACATTCTCAATCTCTTTCTGCCACATGAAAAGGGCACTCGTTTCCAACTGGATGTTTTTTTTGGTTGCGTAGGGTTTCCTTTTCCCATTGCAATACCAAATTTCGAAACCATCTGTCTCTATTTAAACATTTCAAGCAAGCGGATTTTGAGACGTCATTTATTCATTTCTGAGACTCAGAAAAAAACGGTGGAATTTTTTTATCTCCTGCCGGTTTGGTCAGCGCCGTTTTGGTCAGCGCAAGACTCTGCATCGAATACACGAGTTGGCGATTTATCGCCTTTTCCGATTTACCTCGTTGGGTTGTGTTATTGTCGTTAATATTTGCTGCTGCCTCTCTGAGGTAAGACAAGACAAATAGATTAGGCAGACAAAGTAACCGAAACAGGTTTTTCGTCCGCATTTCTTATTAGCAGTCCCGCGTTGGCCATTATTTTTTTTTATTCGCTTAGTGGCCAGATTCAAATGGACACCAAATGTTAATAGGTCTTGTTTTTGTTTTGTCATGCCACTTGTTTTTTCATCTTGCGTCCTTTTCTGTCGCGATTTGGTACTCAATGCACACTTCGCTGACTCCAAGTTGATTTCGTAAATTCGGTGTTGGCAGCAGAAAGAGTTAAACTTCTGACGAGGTAAGAGCATTTTCGTCTTGCCTGTTTTTGTTTGAAATGAAAAGCGTTTCACGAAACTTTGAAAAGAACTTTGATCTTTTGTGATTGTGATAGTTTTTTTTTCGATAAAAATTATCCCCAGAATATCCGATGAAGATTCTTTTATTGTCTTTGACTGATATTCATCATCCATAATTCTTACGGTGCGGAGAAATATAGGTTCCTGAGGTTTTGCGTTCACCTTGGATTCACATTCAGTTACATCTCCATGAAGTACATATAGTTTGTACTCCAGTACATGAAGTACTCCAGTAGATGAAGTTTGTCTTTCATCTTGGATTCACATGTTCGTCATTCATATTCCATGCGATTCGTCTTTCTGATTTTCACAACAATCTTTTTTCACCTCGGTAAGCTCTCCGCATTTTTTTTCGATTATTCCATTTCCAATTTTCTTGCTGTCGATCAGTTGGTTGATCTCGTTTTTTCTTTGTTCGCGTTCTTCCTTTTCGTTCGGCGCGCGGGTGTGGCACTCGGCGGCGTTCTGTGCCGGCGTTCGACGTGGTGCATGATAGATTTATTAAGGATTGTTTTGCTCTGAGTTTAGAGTTGCATGTTTATTTCGAGTTCGAACTTCTCGATCTGCGCTCAGGTGCGGCACTGGGCTGCGGCGCCGGGTGCCGGCGTCCGGCGTTCTGTTTGGTGTCGGTGCCGGGGGTGATCCTTGGAGCTACTGCCAGGGGTGGAGCTTTTTTGATAGCTTAAGGAGTGATTCTTTTAAGGTTTTAGATTGCCCTGTAAATGGTCATGCCCATTTTCGGGTAAAGACCCCTTTTTGACTCTACTTTCGAATTGGTACAAACTCCACTCCAAGCTTCCAGAGTTGCCTCAAAACTGCAATGCACTTTTCAGTTGTTCTCAAGCTATAGACGCATGCGTGTTACGTAACTTAAAATCAAATACAAGGTAGCAAGCGTTTCATTGTAAGTACAATTTCAGGTCAAAATTACACGATAATCGTCAGTGTCCTTTCCATACATCAATGTGATCCATCCCAACAATAAAGAATACGAAGTAAATAAATATTGTGTAACGGTAAATTTAGTCACAGCAGCAATGTCGGCTCAGTTGCGTTAGATGTCATTTTACTGAAAAGGTTACGCTTCCTGCAGTGTTTTTTCCTTGCAGGGTTTTATTTCGATGGTAAGAAAAACGCTGCAAGGAAAAAACACTGCGGGAAACGTAACTTAACCAGTAAAATGACACCGAACGCAACTGAGCCGACATTGCTGCTGTGATTAATTTTTTCCGTTACACAATACCTTCTACGAAAAACCACCGTGATGTATTATTTCACTCCTCTATGAATATAGTTAGCAGGTCTAAGTCGGAAGTTGGCTTCAGCAAAATTTGACAGCGTAATTTACAAAATATTCCGTTTTTGCTCATTTTAATCGAAGATCCGAGGCGAGAAATGGAGATCTTGCTGAAGTGGACGATAGACAAAGCGATCGCCATTGACAAAAGAGAGAGAACAGTGTCGAACAAAAATTGAGAAATGACTCAGAAACAACCTAAGATGGCATAAATCCATATCTGCAAAAGCGTAACTTTTTTATGCCGGGAAGTGTTTTTCAAGCGAATAAGGGGTTCATTAACCTCAATAGATTAACAGCTTCGAAATGACATTCAGTATGCTCAGATTTAAATGAGGCCATAAGACCCAATGTTTACCGAATAGAACTGGTCTTATTTTAAATTTAAATCGTGCCGGCGAATTTAGCTTCAAATATTCTCCAATAATGAGCATTTGTTGCAATTTAAAATCCCCTGCGTATTTGACGAAAATTTAAAAGAAAGACTTGAGACATGCAACTTCACGGAGGAACAGGCCACGCGCCTACAATTTCGTAAACTAAAGGCACATTCCTGCAAAAATTGTTTGTGTTTTCGGTGTTCAACGCTCGACATCATTAGATCATGAACTGAATGAACAATTTAGAGAATCACCAAGTTTTTTTTATCACCACAGAATTTAGGATTTGATGATGGTTTTTAGATTTAACAAATGACATTTTGAATTTTTTAGATTTAACAAACAACAACAATTCGTGCAAATTTTATTTGCACGAATCTGTTGTGCGATTTGTTGCTGCATTCTCTTCCGCTACTTTCCGTGTCAGCTTGCACGAATTTGTTGTGCGGTTTGTTGTGGCATTCTCTTCCGCTACTTTCCGCGTCAGCTTGCACGAATTTGTTGTGCGGCTTGTTGCTGCATTCTCTTCCGCTACTTTCTGTGTCAGCTTGCACGAATTTGTTGTGCGATTTGTTGCTGCATTCTCTTCCGCTACTTTCCGTGTCAGCTTGCACGAATTTGTTGTGCGGTTTGTTGCTGCATTCTCTTTCGCTACTTTCCGTGACAGCTTGCACAAATTTGTTGTGCGGTTTGTTTCTGCATTCTCTTCCGCAACAACGAATTTGCTGTGCGGTTTGTTGCTGCATTCTATTCCGCTACTTTCCGTGTCAGCTTGCACGAATTTGTTGTGCGGTTTGTTGCTGCAGTATCTTCCGCTACTTTCCGTGTCAACTTGCACGAATTTGTTGTGCGGTTTGCTGCTGCATTCTCTTCCGCTACTTTCCGTTCCAGCTTGCGCGAATTTGGTGTGCGGTTTGGTGCTGCATTCTCTTCCGCTACTTTCCGTTCCAGCTCGTGCGAATTTGTTGTGCGGTTTGTTGCTGCATTCTCTTCCGCTACTACGAGTTTGTTGTGCGGTTTGTTGCTGCATTCTATTCCGCTACTCCCGTGTCAGCTTGCACGAATTTGTTGTGCGCTTTGTTGCTGCAGTCTCTTCCGCTACTTTCCGTGTCAGCTTGCACGAATTTGTGTTGCGATTTGTGGCTACATTCTCTTCCACTACTTTCCGTGCCAACTTGCGCGAATTTGTTGCGCGATTTATTGCAGCATTCTCTTCCGCTGCTTTCCGTATCAGCTTGCACGAATTTGTTTTGCGATTTGTTTCTATATTCTCTTCCGCTACTTTCCGTGTCAACTTGCACAAATTTGTTGTGTGGTTTGTTGCTGCATTCTCTTCCCCTACTTTCCGTGTCAGCTTGTACGAATTTGTTGTGCGGTTTGTTGCTGCATTCTCTTCCGCTACTACGAATTTGTTGTGCGGTGTGTTGCTGCATTCTCTTCCGCTACTTTCCGTGTCAGCTGCACAAATTCTTGTGCGGTTTGTTGCTGAATTCTCTTCCGCTACTATCCGTGCAAGCTAGTACGAACTTCTTGTGCGGTTTGTTGTTGCATTCTCTTCCGCTACTACTAATTTGTTGTGCGGTGTGTTGCTGCATTCTCTTCCGCTACTTTCCGTGTCAGCTTGCACAAATTCTTGTGCGGTTTATTGCTGTATTCTCTTCCCCTACTTTCCGTGTCAGCTTGTACGAATTTGTTGTGCCGTTTGTTGCAGCATTCTCTTCCGCTACTACGAATTTGTTGTGCGGTTTATTTCTGCATTCTCTTCCCCTACTTTCCGTGTCAGCTTGCACGAATTTGTTGTGTGGTTTGTTGCTGCATTCTCTTCCCCTACTTTCCGTGTCAACTTGTAGGAATTTGTTGTGCGGTTTGTTGCTGCATTTCTTCCGCTACTACGAATTTGTTGTGCGGTGTGTTGCTGCATTCTCTTCCGCTACTTTCCGTGTCAGCTTGCACAAATTCTTGTGCGGTTTGTTGCTGTATTCTCTTCCCCTACTTTCCGTGTCAGCTTGCACGAATTTGTTGTGTGGTTTGTAGCTGCATTCTCTTCCGCTACTATCCGTGCAAGCTTGCGCGAATTTGTTGAGCGATTTATTGCTGCATTCTCTTCCGCTACTTTCCGTGCCAGCTTGCTCATATTTGTTTTGCGATTTGTTGCTATATTCTCTTCCGCTACTTTCCGTGTCAACTTGCACAAATTTGTTGTGCGGTTTGTTCATGCATTCTCTTTTCCGCTACTTTCCGTGTCAGCTTTCTTTCGCTGGTTCGTTGTCTGTCACTCAAAACATCATTCCAAAACTTTCATTTTTAGAATGCTTGGCTACAACCGATAGATGCAAGAAAGTTGGGAAATACCAGTGTTAAAAAGGACCTTAAGGACATTGTAAAAGATCAGGTTAATTTCTTCTTATCATGTAAATCTATGATATACAATTTTATCCGATACTAAGGCGGATGCTCAGAATAATTTTCTAACTTTAATCATCGCACGTACTAAATCTATAACTAAATCCGTTCCTGTGTGACTTGTTTGTAGAAACCCTCCATGCCGTGGCGGTGGTAACAATCTTCCGAAGAGCACAGCGTAAATCGATTGGTTCGAAGTTTTCTTCTCTTGCCCAGAAACACCAGAAAGATTTATAAGTGGGGACACAATAGCACGGCAACAGGGAAACATTTTCAGTAAAAAGCAGTGCTCTTAGCCGTGCAATTGTGTTTCTCCTTTGGCTCCTGCAGACGGTACAGGATGTGCTTTTTTTAGTCGTGCAATTCTCTACACCTCAAACGGTTTTCTTTTGCATTTTCGTTGCTATACTGCCCACATTATTTTTTCTTATTCTGTACCTGATATTGTGGGCTGAGAAAATCATGGGGTTTAGTTGCTTTGAAGTTGCGCAGGGAGATCAGGTCAAGTTAGGTTCGATTGGATCGAGGTTGTTTTAAGTAAAGGTTCATTTGGTTGTTTTAAGTAAAGGTACACTGCACAGAGAACCCAAACCTGACTTAACCTGACCTAACCTGACCTAACCTATCTAACCCAACCTAACCTAACCTAACATAACCTAACCTGACCTAACCTAACTTACCCTAACCTATCCAAAGCGCCTAACCTATCCCAACCGACTACCCACCCTCCAGAGAAATAGCGCACACCCTGTGCCGTATGCTGGCCATTGTGTCCATGCTGCCATTGTGTCCCCCTTTGGCACTGCCAAAGGGGGACACAATTGCACGGCTAAGGGTACCGCTGTTTTCTGATAATGTTTCCCTGGTGTCAAGGAATTGTGTCCCTCCCGTATAAATGACTTAACCCTTTCCTTAAGGCATCAGAAGTGGTCCAAATCAAACCCACCTTGGCTGCCCTTTTTGGGGTGGTTTTTTCCGGTAGGGGTGTAAAGGTCGGAGACTTTTTTTTTCACTTTAAATGCGTTCTTCATATCTTTTGCGATGAGGGCTGAGCCCTCCGTCCTCATACGATTCGGTGAAGACACATTTGGTGATGTCTAAGGGGTGCTAGGGGTAGTTTCTGATATCTTGGAACTATGCGTCGCACGTAAATTGTTTAAGTTCAAGAGGTTCGAGTCAGTTTCACCCGTTGTGTTTTAATCTGGGGATAGTTTTCCACCACCATGAATGTTTGGACGTAAAATTTGTTCTTGAGGGTTGAAAACTATTCTTTGCGGCCGTCTGGATGGGTTTGGACCATAGGGTGTCAGACACAACTTTTGAGGTGGCAAAATGTCTTCGAGTAATCTCAACCCATACTTGCTGCAAAAAGGGGTGGATTTCAACAGCGAGAGGTGGTGTCCAGTTTAGCATTTTTGAGTCGAGAGTCATTCTATTCGTCTTATTGTAAGAGGAAAAGGCCCAAATTCTACCCCCAGGTCGGTTTCGGTCCGTTCAGGGGTGCTCCAAACACCTGCAGAGGCTGATCACCGGTTCCACTAATGGTACTATGCAGAATTGGGGTCTAAAATCCAAAGATGTTCCATTTGTTCTTACGAAAAAAGAACAAAAAAGTGAAAAAAATGAGCCGTGATTGCCAAAGGAAGTACAATTGGAAATTTTTGGAATTTTTCCCACATCCTACATCACATTACGTGGAGCCTTGGCAGGTATTTAGGGCACCCCTAGACGGACCTGTAACAACCTACCGGTGTAATTTGGGCCATTCCCCATAAAATAAGACCAGTAGAATGAACTCGACGAAAAAAACGAAAACCGGAAACCACCCCTCGCAGTCGAAATCCGCCAGTCTTTATCGGTGAAGGGGTGAGATTACTCGAAGGCGTTTTGCGACCGCAAAAGTTGTGTCTTGCCTCCTATTGGGCACAAACTCATCCACACGGCAGCAAAAATAACAATTCGTTTTCAACCCTCAAAAACAAGTTTCCGTCCAAAGATTCACGGTGGTTGAAAACTATAGCCCCAGATTGCAAGATAAGGGTTGAAACTGTCTGGAACCTCATCTTATAGGTACGTATTTATAATGGCTCAATGAACAAATCTCGAACTTAAACAATGAACCTCGGACACACACAGATATCGCCAACTACCTCTTCAACCATATCAACCTTTATGATCGAACATACCGTATCGAACCTGTCAACCATATCAATG